>BCLH01000429.1:46660-105826 GCA_001602315.1 Zoysia pacifica
GCCGCCGCGGCGGACCGGCCGGCCGCGGTGTACACGGTGTGGAAGCGGTCCAGCATGGGGTTCCAGGGCACGGACGGGTTCTGCGTCTACGACGCCGCGGGAAGCCTGGCGTTCCGCGTCGACAACTACTCGCGCCGGAGGAAGCTCTTCGCCGGGGAGCTCGTGCTCATGGATGGGCACGGCGCGCCACTCCTGGCGCTCCGCCCGCAGGTACGTAGCTAGGTGATCGATTGATTGATTAGTTGTGTGATTGAATATTCGTTAATTAGTTAGGGATGCTAATTTGGTTATAAGATCCGATCATCAGAGATTATCGCGGTAGGCAATCGGCCATCTTAAATAGATAGAACACCTATAAATCATCTTCGTGTTAGGTGGATAGTGATGAGTTTCTAATCAACTTTCTCCGCTCGGATCATGCAGTACGATCCAGACGAACTAATCCATCTAAACCAACCCTTCGGTCTCATAGCAAATCACAAATGGAGGAAAATGAGAACATAAGAGCACGCAAGTCCAAAGGCAAGCAGCCAAAATGACTTGCTGTTACTCTCTCCGTCTCAAATAAAGTGTCATTCTACGGTTTTGAAGATGTTTTAGATAAAGTGTCGTTTTAGCCTTTTCTCTCTCACCGATAGGCAACATCGTTTTTATCCTTTCGTTCTACTCGGTTTCCTCTTTCAAACTCGCGTCCCCGTGTGATCTCCCCTGGCCATCTCCTCCCAGCCACAGCCGAGCTCCTCCAACCTCCATCTCCTCTCAGCCATAGCCTCCCTATAGCAACCGGCGGCTCAGATCTAGCTCTGTCTCTTCCTTCCTTTGCCTATATCGCTGCTTGATGACGCCATTGGAGCCACCCGCCCTGGAGCTCGTGGCGAGATGCGCCCGCTGACGCCGGCAAGCTCGGGGCCTCAGATGCGACATCACTGCCGTCAAAGCGCTACTCTCCGCCGGCCCGCCGGCTGGTATGGTGACCTTGTCGGGTCCCATCGTTGTGCATGCTCCCCGCCGTCCTGCCTGCTCTGCCGCACCTCCTCCTCCCCATCACCAACGAGCTCGCCTCCTCCTCCTCTGATTTTGTAGAAGCCAACCCCCAGTCGCCTTTGCTAGCCATCGATTTTTTTTCCTCGTTTCTCTTTATTCTTTCGAGGATAATATGGTCGATTCATCTTCACACTATTTTGCAGTTTGAAAACTTAAACGTGTTACCCACACTTCTTTTCCTTTTTATTACAGCCTGCAATGTTACAGCTGCAAGGCACGTAAATCTTGTACTCTTAGTAAGCACGACAATAACATCTAAACAAAAATAATTTTAACGGAGAGCATTAGGAGTGTCTAGCTCACTGGTGGTTAAATTTTCTTCGCCCTCCAGTTTTGACCAAGCAAAAAAAAAAAGCAACTTAATCTGCAATTAATTAACAAATGTTCCATCTCCCTGCCATCTGTGACAGATCCTAAGCATGCGCGACCAATGGAACTGTTACCGCGCGTCATCAGAAGAATCCGGCGGCGGCGACAACAGCAAGGGTGGCAGACGGCAGCACCTCTTCTCGATGCGGAGGTGCTCGCTCGTGCAACGCGGCAATGGCGACGAAGCGGAAGTGCACATGTGCAGCACAGCACCATCATCACCAACAGATGGTAACAGTTTCCAACAGTGCCAGCAGCAGCGGCGGGAGGAGGGTCCGAGCTTCCGCGTGCAAGGCAGCTTCTGGAGGCGGAGCTGCAAGATCCGGAGAGGCGACGGCGGCGAGGAGGTGGCCCGGATCACCAGGAAGAAGGCCGGAGCGGCGGCGGCGCAGGAGGCGCAGGCGGTGCCGCTGGGTGACGACGTGTTCAGCCTCACCGTCATGCCCGACGCTGATTGCGCGATGATCATGGCTTTCGTTGTCATCATGGACCGGATCTGCCAGAAGCCGTACACACCGTTGATGTGTTCCACTTAGTTGATGGTAGGAGTATTTGAGTTCATCGAATTAGATGCTGCAAGTGATGGTCCCTCAATAACACCAAGGGCAGTGATGAGGCATTGAGCACTGAGGCAACAAGTTAAGAGTAAACACAGGTAGAGGGTGTAGTTGCTGAGGTTACAGTACTTTTACTAACCGGAGCCAACATACACGCAACTGACGACTTCTTCTAACTTTTATCAAAGCAACAGATAAACATTTTCAGAATCTTTCTAATATTGCAATGCATTCTGCAATCCCAAATTCATATAAATTCAGAGAAGCTTCCAGGGTGTTATTTTACCTTGAGAAGAGATCGGAATGCAATACTCACAACTTGCAATCAGGGAAAGAAAAAGAGAGTGACACACACAACAAACCCATAGCTAGAGTCGTTGTACTGCATGTCCTAGCTGCAACTTGCATTGTTTTTGCTCTCCTTCCCATGTGCTTTACAATGAATCTACTGGTTACCAGCTCTGCTATGAGCTGCTACCCGTGTTTTTTTCTTTGTAAGGAGAGGTGGTTGTCAATATTGGTGTGCACCTAATTGCAACTTGTAGATTAAGAAGTATACGCATAGCAAGGACAATGAAAAAGACGAAGTGAAGCGTGTTGAATCATAAAACAGGAATCTGCAATATAGAATAGGTTCAAGATCTGACCAGTGACATCTGCAATAGTATTTGGTGGTGCAGTAGTATCTGGACTTCTAGAGAAGTTGGGCATTCACACTCGAAAGGAAACAGGATGAGCTCATCTTTCTGCTCGTTCTCCATGCATTATTGCATTTGTGGAAATGCAGTATCGTAGAAACATTGTCAGAGAGTAAAATAAAAAGATCAATATTTGCTTATCTTCGAAGAGACTACACAGGGTCTATTCGTTTTTTCATGGCTGCGACTATAAATGCAGCTGCTCGCTGTAGCTGTAGCGCACACTCACATTTTCACTGTGCACAGCTGTAGCTACAGCTGCAGCCACGCATCCGAAGCAGTCATATTTGGTGCAAGTACAAATCAAGCCGAAAACGATGAGACCACGGTACTCTCCAAGCCAAGATCTGCTTGCAGGCAACCCTGTACCCTCATCAAGAATCAAAAGATCCACTTTTGACACATCTCGCGTAGCCATTTATTTTGCTGCTGCTGATGGCTGCAGCTAAAATACCTTCTCACTGTTTTACTGTCGAAAACTAGCAGCCGCAGCCAGAAGAATATCAACCGAACGGGCCCCGTATTCCATACCAGCGGCTCGATACTTAGTACTTCGTCAAACTCTATCCACTTTGATTAATAATATTTAAAATTTTAAATAATTTTTAATATAAATAAGTTATATATTATAAAAGTATATTTTATCAAAAAAACTGAGTAACATAATCTTATATATATAATAAAATATTATTAATTTTCTATTATTAATGGTCGAAGTTAAAAAAATTTAGCTCTTACAAAACTAGAAATACTTATATTTTAAAATAAACTAAAAATACTTATATTTTGCAAGAGAGCAGTAGATTTTTTTGTGTGCGGCAAAAGCGCCAGAATAATCAAGAACAAAGACGGAAGAAAACGAAACGTTAGCTGGTCTGAAAAAAGAAAACAGCGCAAGGTAGGATAGAAATTTTCGTCGATCGAGAGTACTGTTGATTTCGACAACAGTAATGCCAGACTTTCAAATTCTAAAAAATATGCCAGACTTTCAGGGATTCTGAAGAAACTGCTGCACCGCCGCCGTACCTGAGATCGCTGACTCTTGGTTTTGATTTTTTTTTTCTCTTTTTTTGTGCCAGGTGAAAAGAAAGCAGGAAATTATGCTGCCTTCTTACGCCTCAGGAGGAAGGGCTTAGCCGTGGCACTTGCAGTAAGAGACGATAAAATGAAGAAAAATAAGGAACCTTCTATCCCGTCCACGAATTATCAGTATCCAATGACGTTCGTAAGCTGGACGAGCATCGATCACCTGCTGTTCATAGTCGGTGGCTGACCATCCTCCTGACGAGCGTGAGGAACCGGTTCCACCCACGAGTGAGGGAAGAATATATCAAAGGGATGACGTGAGGCTTTATATTGATTCTTCTGACTTCCCGTAACTCGTACCGGCCAAGCTCGCCGGCAACAACCATCCTCTCTTCGTTTTAAAATATAAATATTTTTATATTTAAATAAGATTAAAAAATTTTAACTTTGACTAATAAATATTTAAAAAATTACATAGTTTTTAATATAAAAATATATTTTTTATGAAAATTTATTTTATAATGAATCAAAAAATATTTTTTTATATGATAAATATTATTAATTTTTATTATTAATAGTTAAATTATTAATAATTAAAGTGATAAAATTTTCACTGTAACTAAACTTATAAATTGTTATATTTTGGAAGAGAGGTACTTAGTACACTGGGAACGTAGTGCTCTCTTTCTTCTTCGGCGGACGCGACGGTGACCTTAGGCTACGAGAAGAGGTCATGGACTCATGGCCATCGTTGTGGGCCGGAAGCCTGGAACTGTGAGTTGTCGGCCTCCCTCCCGGATCCAGGTCCCCTGCAGTGAAGGTAAAAATTCACTGCACTGTGGCAAAACCAAGTAAAAGTAGAGAGGAGTTACAGCAAAATGAATTTTACACTGTAGCGAAGAACTGTTCACCAAACTGGTACACTGTTTATTACGTCTTGTACCAGTGAATTTGATCCATTGATTTTTGATCTAAAAATTAAAATGATGCCCAAATTTCCGTTACAGTGGTTTCTCTATTTTTTTCTTCTAATTCAGAGGACCCGGTTCCCTCCCTCCCTCCAGTGCGGACTTCTTCTGCCTCATACTCCTCCTCCTCCGGCCTGTTGCATGTACTGCCTGTCCTAGCTGCAACTTGCATTGTTTTGCACCGCCGCCGTACCTGAGATCGATGACTCTCTTGGTTTTGATTTTTTTTTTTTGTGCTGGGTGAAAAGAAGGCAGGAAATTATGTTGCCTTGTGACGCCTCAAGAGGAAGGGCCGTACCTGAGACTTTTTGTTGTGGACCTGTGGTGCCACTTGCAGTAGAGACAATAAAATAAGGAAATAAGGAACCTTCTATCCCGTACACCTGCTGGCTCATACTATGAGCCCCTTTGGCAATTGGCATGGGCTTCAGCTGGTTTGGGTTTATAGCACTCTAGATACAATGTCTTAAGTTCAAAAATCTTTGAAAATATGGTTTGTCCGATTCGAGTAAAAACGATTTATATGAATAATATTTTTTAATGTATCTACAGTAAATAAACAGCAGTATAAATTGGTTAAAATAAATGGGTGGCAAATCGTCCTCCTGACGAGTGTGAGGAATCGGTTCATCCACGAGAGAGGGAAGAATATATCAAAGAATGATGTGAAACTTTATATCGATTCTTCTTACTTCGAGGCGGAGGGAGGGGGGGGGGGGACTCTGGGGCGAAGAAACCCTAGCCGCCGTCGCCCCCTCCTCACCCCTCCCCACCTCGCCGCCGTCGGAGCAAGCTGCCCGGTAGTCAGTGTCGGCCAGCAAGGATGGCAGCGGCGAGGTCATTTTCTCTCTTCCGCGTGCTCCCAAAGGATGCAGCCTTCGGATCTGCGGTCCGGCCAGCGGCCTCTGTGGCGTCAGTAGGAAGTCGATGGGGCCAGGGATGTGCGGGCTCTGCTCGCCCTCCTCACCCCTCCCCACCTTGTCCCCGATGCGCCTTCCCTCGTCTCTGGGTCTGCATCCAAGTGTCGGCGACGGCGTCGACGGTAGCGTTTGGACGGGTCACGTCTTAGAGGTCGCATGAGCCGAAATCGAGATTCCAGGCGGGCAAATCTGGGCGGAGCGGTGGCACTAGGCCATGGTGGAGCGGCCGGCTTCGATCGCCAGGCGGCAGGCGTAGGGCTTGCCTGGAGCGTTGGGGTGCTGGTCGGCGAGCGGGTCTGCTTGGTGCGGCGGCACTCATGTCGAGCTGCGCTTCGACGCCACCAGATCTACGCTCGGTGGTGGAGGGCAACGAGACGGCGTTGACCGGCACATCCAAGGAGACAGATGGTGCGATTTTGGTGGGAAGGCGGCGGTGACGGCGAGGAATCTGGAGCTCGGAAGGATGTGGTTCGCACCGAACGGCGTCGTTGCTGCTGAACCTGGTCGTGTTCGAAAAGTTGGTGGTATTGGGTTGGGTCGCCATTCACCGTTCTGGTCGCCAGCAGGCCCCTTCACGGGTCCCCATCCTGCTGCTCCAGGTTTGCCGCAGCCTCCGTGGAAGGCTGCCTTCGGCTCCTCTACCTTCCCTTGTCGTTCAAGGTGGGTTGGTCGTTTGGAGGTCGTTTCAAGGTAACGTTGTCTCGTTTCCTCAGCATGGCGGTGCTCTAGCCGCTCATCCCTCCGGTGCCTATGCCGAAGCTGTTGGTTCATCTAGTCGGATCATTGGATAGGTCGGAGTACTGGGCCGGACATCACTTCTCATGTGGTGGTGGCGGCCTTAGAAGGTGGGGTCTTGGTTGGAGAAAGGGATACAAAACCGGGCATAAGCCTTTCTTCGGTGTTGTGCCGAACCAATAGCGGCGGCGGCTATGGACGTCGTGACCTCTTTGGGGGTGCTATTGAGGTCTCCTCTTGCAGCCAACAAGAGCGTTGGCACAGTCGTTCCTCTGAGTTTATACCCGCTTTCCTTCTTGCTCCACTGACATCAAGGTTCATCATGATGACGTTTTGTTTAGGTGCTAGGTTGGTTGGTTGTTTGAGTCTCTCGTCGTGTTCAAATTTACGATTTGTCGTCTAGATCTGAGTGTGAAACCGCTTGGTTTCTTGCCAAGTTGGCTTTAATCGTGTAATCACGTTTGTATTGTTGTTTTTCTTTTTTTTTTAATGGAAAATGTGCCAAGCATGATTTTGAAAAAAAAAGACTTTGGGTAACTCGCGCCGGCCGAGCTTGCTCGTGACGAACGTACACTGGGTACTACTCTCTCTCTCTCTCTCTCTCTCTCTCTCTCTCTCTCTTCTTCGGCGGAGGCGACGGCGACCTGAGGTTACAAGAAGAGGTCATGGACTCATGGCCACCGTTGTGGGCCGGAAGCCTGGAATAGAGTTGTCGGCCTGTTCAAAGCTTCTTCTGCCTCTCGAATCTTACTGATGCTCCTCCGGCGTGTTTAAAGCATATCAGCTTACCACTTACAAAGATATTTTTTCCGTTCTAAAATAAATGTCAATTTTGACTTTTTAAAATCACCATTTGTTTTATTAAAAAAAGTTGAAAATACAAAAATGAACAAGTCAAGGTTAAAGTTCTTTTAATAATAAATCGGTTCACAATAAAATAAATATTTTTTTAAAAAAATACTTTTTTAATAAAACGAATAGTTAAAAAAAGAAGTTTGAAAATTTAAAAGGACATTTACTTTGGACTACTTTGGGACGGAGGGAGTAGAAGCCAGTGTCATTTTGATCTTTTACTTCTTTGAGAGGAAAAGGGAAATATCATTTTCATCAGTCATTCTCAGCTCTGCACGATAAGCATCCATCCATCCATCGATCCGTCCATGGCTCAGCAAATCAGCAAGCATCTGCACACGTACGCCACCACGAACATAAATTCCGAAAGCCACAGGCTCGAGCTCCGGGCGCCAGCCCCCGCACGCCAATCCCACCACTCTCTTCCTCGCCACCACCTCCTCCCCCGGCACCACCACCCTGAAGATCCGTTTCCCCGGCACCCGCACTCCCTTCCTTCCCGGACCAGCTGCTGCGCGGCAGCGACAGCAAGTCGACGAGATGGGCAGCCGGATACACCCGTCCAACGCCGGCCGGGGCGGCGGGCGTCGCGCCAAGGCTGCGGCGCCGGTGGCCGCGAACCTGCCGCCGGCGGTGTTCACGGTCTGGAAGCGCTCCAGCATGGGGTTCCAGGGCACCGACGGGTTCTGCGTCTACGACGCCGCGGGTGGACTCGCGTTCCGCGTCGACAACTACTCGAGGAAGCGGAAGCTCTGTGCCGGCGAGGTGCTGCTCATGGATGGACGAGGCGCGCCGCTCCTGTCCATCAGGCCGCAGGTGATCATTTTTACTCGTCACTGATTTCATCTCGTCTCCGGTTTTAAATTGTTGTTATTGGTAGAACAAGAATTCTAGTTCGAAAATTGTTATTGTTAGAACACCGTATACTACATCTAACATCCAGCGTACGTTTCATGAACGTTCAAGATTCATTACTATCTACTAGTAATTTTCATTGACTAAGAGATCAGAAAGGTATGCAATCTTATGTGCACATGCTGCAAACCATACGTACAGACACATCTATCGATCGTACGTACTGATCGTATCTTTTTTCTCTCTGAGATTGATTTCTTACGAGAGTAAATACAAAGAAGTAATAGGAAGCATTTTTTTTTTGCTTCATCAATCACTAAATCTTTTAATCATGATTTTTCGAATATGAATAACCACAGCAACTGATCAGACCTAAAATTGTGTTCTTTCCCAATACGTTGGAACAGCTCCTGAGCCTCCACGACCGATGGAACTGCTACACGGCGACGGACGAAAGCCCCTGCACCGACGGCAAGAAGCAGCAGGCTTCCACGTCGCAGCAGCAGCTCGTCTTCACGATGCACCGGAGCTCACCGCTGCAAAGCAGCGACCAAGCAGAGGTCCACATGGCGGCAACAGCAGGTGCCGCGCCGTCAAGCTCAGGACTCAGCTGCAAACACCACGGCGCCGTCGCTCTCGCTCCCAGTCCTCCCAGCTTCCAGATCGAAGGCTCGTTCTCGAGAAGGAACTGCAAGATCCGCGGGTGCGACGGCAGGGACGTGGCCCGGATCTCGAGGAAGAGCGCCGGCGTGGCGTCCCGGCCGGTCGCCACGCTCGGGGACGACGTGTTCAGCCTCGTCGTCCGGCCGGGCGTCGACGCCGCCACGGTCATGGCCATGGTCGTCGTCATGGACAGGATCTGCCGTCGACCCTACACGCCCATGGTCTGCTCTTCAGATCAGTAGTAGCTGTAACAAGTTGACATGGCTATGGTAGAGTGTAAAGAGTAGCTGTAGCGAGCGACTCCTAACACATTTTCTGCATGCGCCTGCAATGTTTTCCACTCCAAATAAAAATATTTTGAGTTCTGAATTCTGATTTAGAGCAGTACAGGTAGGCATAAGGTGACTTTCAGGGTGCGAAATTTTCGTACGTGAACATGCACTTGCTACAAGTGGATACCTGAAGCACTCAAGTCCTGATCTCCGTCTGATACGGCACACTTATTCCAAGATCAGTTTCAACATCCTCATACCACGAAAATAGACTCGCCGGCACAGAAAGGACCATTTGTTGGCGCCAACTTGTGCAGGTTACCTTGCACAGCGGCAACGTCTTCAGGTAGTGATAACTGCACAAGATTGCAACGGCAGCCAATTGGCAACCTGTCGATTTTCACTGATAAGCACAGGCATACTATCCATCCTGCCATTGGGATCAAAATGCAATTCAGGGAGCAAAAAAATGGAAATAAACAATTCAGCCAGCTCAGGGCATCCTGTCCTGCCACTGGGAAATGTTAATTGTTTATTAAGCAAGTCATGCTGGTACCAAAGAGAGCACAACGAAAAAATGGATGAAAGTGACTGGTAAAGTGAAACGAATCCAAGATGCAAATCAGCGGAAGGGAAGATTTGAGATCTGATTAACCAGTCGGAATAGATGTCTTCACCAACGCGTTAAGCAAGACCAGGTAGTATTGATACTCAAGACTAAGCAAGCAAGATTAGCACCCTCTTTGCATTCTTTATATTGCACCAAAAGGGGTCCGTGGACCCTAATCTCTACTGAAAGGGTAAGATCAAGTACAGAGATCAGTGTCACTTTCAATCTGGAACATTTGGGTTGCTAAGAGTTACATTCACCTATGTGACAGCATATAGTATGTATGTCTTCATGGGTCAAAATTGTTTTTTTAATAAGGGAACAATGCTCCATCCTCTACACGGTCAGAATTGTTAACAAACATAATGCATATATAGTCAGCACAGGGAAATAAAACTTTAGCTCGTGTGGGCAACAGTCATGCAGCAGCTGAAGAAGAAAAGGTAGAGCCATGGCATTCTAAGTATGAAGTACGCTTTTCCATTATCTGATCAAAGAATAACAACTTTGAAGATATTGTGGTGTGGGCGGCGATTCTTTCAATTTAACGTCCGCCGCTGCAGACGATATCTTCATCACAGCAGAAATGTTTCCCTGTTTTATGCTGACAGCATCACTGGTTGTGAGAATGTTGTATCTGTGATCAGTCCGATACTGTAAAAGTTTGTAAAGGTCAGTTTCTACACATCACAAGCTGTGCTATTGATCGCATCAGAAATTGAAACTTCAGTTTGATTTGCACTTTAGTAACAGAGAGTACGAAGCCATCAACAAACAATGTAGCACAGAAAAATAGGTTATCACAGATCAAGCGCAAATTGATCAACAGGCACAAAGAATTCACTCCCATCATCAACTCAGATTGCATTTCCACTACCAGGACTCAAACAATCAATATCGTGCATCCTAGTACTTCTGTTGAACCTTAGCAGAAGAATCAATATTAGGCATCCTAGAAGTACTCCTGAAAGTGAAATTTCAGACAGAATGAAGTTGGCTCCTGCTTCTGTTGTGTCAGCTTTTGTAGTCCACGAATTAGAAGTAGAATTAGAGCATCTCCAGTGATCCCCTCAAACCTTCCCCTATCTCATATTTGATGGGAAATGAGTCAAAAAATTTCTCCAACACTTCTATATGAACTCCTAAACACAAAAGATCTATACCTACCCTCTCACCTCTCAAATGTAGAAGGTTGAAAGTGAACCGCCTATGCAATCCCACGAAGATTTACACGTGGGACCAAGTAATGATCTAATATAAATAATTGATCAAAGTTAGATGGCAAAAAATTCAAATGAAAAGTTTTTTTGTGCTTTTGCACTTTTTCTAGCCAACATTCGACAACTTGTCGAGAAAAAATCATGTAGTAATAATAATACCTTTTGTCACTCAAAATCTCTGCCTACTGTGCAATTTTATGAATGGTGATGTGGTGCCATGGACCATGTCCATGTGCCAGGGAGGCGGAGGGCCGTTTGAAATTCGAACCCCGCTCTCACCCAACGTCTCTCCTCAGTCACGAGGGTCACCCCCTCAAATCTCGCTTGCGTTCAAATTTTCTCACCCAACGTCTCTCTCCTCACGACGGGTTCAAAAATCTTCCCTTTCTTCCCAACCCCGATTCCTCTCTCCCCGCATCCAAACCTCCAGCGGCCGGAGGAGAGGAAGGCAGCCGCCCGGCCCGCCATGGCAACGCTGACGCAGGGGGTGCTGCTCAAGCTGCTGCAGGCGATGCATACGGACGAGCGCGTGGCGGGCGAGCACCGCTCCCCGGTGCTGCAGGTGACGGCCGTCGTCCCGGCACTGACCGCGTCCACTGCCGACTCGCTCCTGTCCCCAACCAACGGCTTCCTCCTCAACCTCTCCGACGGGCTGCACTCGACCTACGTCCAGCTCCCGCACGCCGACGCCGACGCGCTGCTCTCCGCGCGCCCGCACCTCGTCGGCCACCTCGTCCACCTTGACCGCCTCCGCTTCGCGCGGCCAGTCCCGCGCGCCGTCGGGCTCCGCCCCGTGCCGTCGTCCCGCGCCCTCCCCTGCGTGGGGAACCCCGAGCCGCTCGTCGCGCGCGCCGCGGCGTGCTCCCGCGGGTACGTCATCCAACCCGCCGCCTCCGCGTCCGACGCCGCGCCGCCTCTCATGCCGTCGTCCGGGTCCAACGGCGGCCATGACTCCGATGCCTCCAAAAGGACCGTCCTTGCGCTCAAGAACGTCGTCACCGATGCCGCGCCTCCTGCTTCATCCGTCAAGCGCCGGTTCTCGTCCCCAGCGCCGTCCAAGCAGCGAGATCCGTCGCCCTCCGTCAAAGGCGGCGGCGGCGGCTCACGGGCGCCGTCTCCCTCGGTGAGCCGAGCCGCCTCTCGGGCGTCGTCGCCCGCGGTGAGAGGAACGCCCAGGGCCACCTCCCCCGCGCCGTCCAAGTGCGTAGTGCCCAGCCTCCTTGCGGCCAAGGAGGAGAACCGCCGGGCGGCCAGGGAGCCCGCCATTGTCGTTCCGTCGAGGTACCGGCAGCCGTCACCGTCTGCGGGGAGAAAGGGAGGGGCGTCTCCGGCGGTCGGTGGGAGGCGGGCGTCCATGTCACCCAGCTCGCGGCGGCTGTCCGGGGAAGGGACCGGCAAGAAGAAGGTCGGGGTGCTGGTGGCAGGGATTTCCAAGATGACGGATTTGGGGAATGGATCGGCTGTGAAGCCTGGGAGGAAGAGCTGGGATGATCAAACGATGGCCCTTGCAGCTGCCGCAGCGGGTTCGGTCATGAAATCCAGGGCCAAGGTTGACAAAATAACCATTCTCAAGACTCAGGTCAGGATCCTGTTACATTTTACTGCACTTGAAACCCACTAAAATATTTCATCTGGAAAAATCCAATATTCACATGTTTATGTATCCTATAGATTGACCATTTTCATCTGGAAAATCCACTAGGAATTCTAAACAGACACAAATCAAAGATCTTGTTAGTCTGATGTTTCTGGATTGTGGTGGTTAATTTTTTCTGACATGTTTATTTCTTCTACTGGCAAACTCTGAGAAAAAAAGTAGCTTTCTAAAGTATTTATAACTGATATCCATGGCTGAAATAGGGGGAAAAAAGAACGCATCATTGTTTTGCCATGATGTATGCTGCGTCTACTGTGGACTAAATTATTTGTCCTTTGTTTTGCGTCTACTGTATTTTTTTTCTTAGGATAACACCCTTTCAATTTGTGAGCACCAATAATTTGTTGACGGTTGGCTGTAACTGCAGGAAGCAACGTCTAAGCGACTCAGTGACGCTACATCAGAACTATCCAGTAATGATGATTCATCTATTGATGAGAAACCAAAGCCACGCAAGAAGATAGACTCTAACTCCGTGAAGACAAAGAGCACAGCTCCGAAAATTATTCTTCATGATCCTAAGTGGACTGATGGTACTTTCTCACTGGATGCAGTCTCTGATAGACTTAAAAATATTGGAAAGGTAATCACTCTGTTTCCTGGCTATTGAACGGAGAAGGTAACAATCTCCATAAGCTGATTTTCAATTCTTGTGTCCCTTCTTTAATTACTCTACTGAATTTACAGGAAGCTATTGAACGGAGAAATGCAGCAGCAACTGCTGCAGCTAACGCTCTGCAAGAGGCAATGATCACTGAATCAATTATCAGGAACTTAAGGTATATTTAGAGCCATCCTTCTTCTCCATCTGAAAACTATAACAATTTATTTGATTCAGCAGAAAGTGATTTAGTTTGTTTTATTGCTGTCTATAGCAAGTTCTCAGGCATTTGTGCCTCATCGAAGACCTCCAATCCACTCCCAACAATCGATCTTTTCCTTGCTCTGTATGAAGATACACTCAAGTGGAAGACCATTGCTGAATCTGTAGTGAGCAATGCAGAAGATGAGGCATCCTTGGAGAAATCAGCTACTCAATGGGTCGATGCTGCATTAGCCACTGATCTTGAAGTTCTCAAGCTTCTGAATGGTGCTACCGAATCCATCTCTCGGACGAAGAGCACAAATAAGACCAAGAGTCCTTCAGCAGTGGAACGATCAAGAACAACTGTGGCCAAGAAGCAATCAGTAGGAGCTTCAGCAAAGGCCCAGCCTAAGACCTCACCAAGCACTCCTGTGAGCAGCATATGGAGTACCGCTGAGCGCATGAGCGAGACAGCTGAGCTTGCTAAGACCTTGTGGCATGAGATGCATATGTGGTTCCTGAACTTTGTAAATGAGGCACTGGATGTGGGGTTCCACTTGTTTGCAGATCAGAATATTGCTAGTGCGGCGAAGCACAGCAACCATATAACAATGGTTCTGTCACAATTCAAGAAGATCAGCGACTGGTTGGATCGAGTTGGGAAGATTGCAGAGGAGAAGGCAACCAAAGATAATATCGAGTGTTTGAAGCGCAAGATCTATGGGTTCGTCATCAGTCACATGGGATCCGCATTTGAGAGTTCAGTGTCAGTTTCATAGGATTTGAGTTGATGGATGCTTCATGCTCTGAAGCTTATTTATTTTCTGTTTGTATTTTGTTTTTCTGAAATTGATGTTACCAAATTCAGTAGGTAAGATGTGTGTGGGCTACAATTGCAGCACCAGCGTGTGGATCTCTCCATAATTTATGAAATATTTTCCTTTGTGAATAAGCTACCTTCAAACGTCTCGTGTGCTGGTTCATGGTTTAAGATTTCATTATAGCACCATGCTTCAAGATTATCTAGATCTCCAAAAAAAATTTGCTCACCCAATACATCCCAAGTTCTGTATATGCTGCTACATTCACATCCGTTTCATATCTGAAAGAGGTCTCTGCACATTCTCTGTTGGTGAACAGCTTTTTGTATGTCTATTGTCAAGGATGAATTATATACCTTTTTATGCTAGTAGTGCATGACTGGTTGTTGAGTGCATTTGAATCTTTGATGTAGCGTGTTTGTTTCAATTTCTGTATTAGCTTATCATGACAACGTCGATCGACTTGTATGTTAGCACCGTTTTAGCAAGACTTGAGCTGATGGTCTGTGCGATTTACCTGTTGCGGAAGAAGCTTCAGCTTGATCGGGTAAATAGGCTATGAGCTAAAGCTTCAATGGGGCATCCCTACTTTAACACCTGCAGCCTTGAAAAGTCCCAGATCTAGTCCTTGTTAACCATCTGTTTCAGACTCTGTTAATGACATTTCTGTTGGAACTACATACATGTGGAATTGGAATTCGCTTACCATCTAGGAGTAGGGTACTGAGGGCCATTTGTGTGATGGAGTGAAAAGAATCGCTGGTAGTAGAACTGAATAAACAATTGCGCACCCTACCTTCTTGTTCCTGTCTCAAATATGGGGAAAATACATGTTGCCTTGTTTATGATGTCTTTCCTCGTTGTTTATAAATTTAGTCAGCTGTTCGTGAAGAATGGAGTCTTTGCGGATCATCGATCGTTGCATGGGTTTTTGTGAGAGAATTCTCTGTATCTTCCTTGCTTGTATGAGTAGGAATCATCTCATGTTGTTGGTCAGCTGCGAAGGGACCAAGGGAGTCACGTGGGTAAGCACCTGGCCGGTGATGGAGGAGCCGTCCTCTTCGATACGGTTGTGTGTGGAAACATGGCGCCACTAGCAGTTAGTGTGAGATGGCGACGTCGAACAGAACACACGGACCGAGTGGAGTCCGAGAGGGACGCTCTCTGCCGGCAAAACCGCTGGGATTGATCATGTCCGGTTGACAATTTGCGCTCTGCGTAGCTCGAGCTCATACTATATACTGTTAAGAATTTGCGCTCATGTTCATGTCCAACACAGAGCGGATTGAGATCATGGCTGCTTGCGGCCGCCGGCCTTCGTCGTCCTCGTCAAACCACAACTGCCATCAGTCATCAGAAACCAATCACCCACCCTCATTAACTCCCCTCCCGTGCCCTTCTTCTCCTTCCCCTTCTTCGACGAACCATAACTACCTCTGCTTCGCTCCCCTCTCTCCGCACCGCACGTCTCGAATCCCCAGAACACAAACCCATCAGCGATGGCCGCCTCCACCGCGCACGCCAACGGCAGCGTCCTCCCCACCCACACCACCACCACCACCACCACTACTCCCTCAGCGCCGGCGTGGCCTTCTTCCACCAAACCGGCCGCACCGCCTTCCACGCGCCGCCACCGGCGGCGCTGCCTCTGCGTGTGCGCGCTCATCACGCTGGCCGTGCTCATCGCACTCGCGGTCACCGCGCTCGCACTCTCGCTGACCGTCTTCCGCGTGCGCGACCCGACCACGCGGCTGGAGTCCGCGCGCCTAACCGGCATCGCGCCGCGGCTCACCTTCCCCGCCATCTCCGTCCAGCTGAACGTCACGCTGCTGCTCGCGGTGGCGGTGCACAACCCGAACGCGGCGTCGTTCGCGTACCAGTCGGGGCACACGGACCTGACGTACCGGGGCGGGCAGGTGGGCGCCGCGGAGCTGGACCCCGGGCGCATCCCGAGCCGCGGCGACGGCGAGGTGCGGCTGGCGCTGACCGTGCAGGCGGACCGGCTCGCGGCCGACTTCGAGCGGCTGCTCGCGGACGTCGCGGCGGGGGCCGTGCCCATGGAGGCCAGCACCAGGATCCCTGGCAGGGTTAGTATACTCGGAGGGCTGATTAAGAGGCACGCTGTAGCGTACTCCGACTGCAAGTTCGTGTTCGGCGTCGCCGAGATGAAGGTGCGCAGCCAGGAGTGCCAGGACAGGACCAAGCTCTGAGGAGCGAGGAATTTCATTGGCAGCAGGCGAGCTGCTTTCTTGGACACGGCTCTATGGCTCGTGGTGTATGGTGATCTGAGGTAGCAGGACGGGAGGTTTGGTGCGCGTCGATGTCACGGGCGTACCGTCGGCATCGGCGTCCGTGTCGGCGGTGGCCGGTGGCCACGCAACCACACACACGATCATGTGGTGTCGCGTTGCGTTGGCTTTCTAGTACTTTCTTCTTCCTAGCGACCGACACGTTACGCATGGATTGGCTGCTGTGATTATATATTACTCTTTTTTTTTTTGTATGATCCGTTTCCTTACAGATATTGATATATATTGTTCTTTGTTTATGTACATAAACAGGATGGATGTATATAAAAAGAATTCAGGATGTCGTCTCGTTAGCGTAAAAATTGCACTCTTTCTTGCTACGTCCGGCAGCATCACGATCAAGCTAAAATTAGCACTTTGCTTGGAGATGAAACCATGGCGATCCTCGGGATCCCATCATCACTTTGGCGACAAGCCATGGCAACAGCATGAAGCCCACAATGACACGCCCAGTAAAGCTCTATGTAAGACTATTTGAGTCAAATTCTGGTGCTATTAAGCCTATAAGACAACCACAATAATCTCCAAACCATTCATTATTCCTGAGATAAACTACTACAACGTAGTGCTGGTCTGAGAATCATATAACTTCTCGAATAAAGATTTAAAGCTTCTTAAGAATCAAAGGCACCCCTCGCCCAGGCTCAATGGTCAATCTGTACGCAGGGCAGTGCACATAGTTCGGCGAAAGTGTAAACTCAAACCTGGACAAGAGGAGCGACAGCACGACCTTGAGCTCAACCATGGCCAAGTTCTGACCCGCGCAAGTCCTGGCGCCGATGCCGAAGGGCATGTACATGTGCGAGGGTCTGCAGGCGCCAGCTATGCCATTGGAGAACCTGCCCGGATCAAACCTGTCGGAGTCGGGACCCCATACCGAAGGATCACGGTGAACCATGGCTATTGGGACTCGGATGTTGGTTCCTTTTGGAACGTTGACGCCGCCGAGATTTATACTATCGTTCAGAGCTTCTCGTACCACGAAAGCAGCAGCGGGGTAGAGACGGAGGGTCTCCTGTATCACCATTGTTACCTGCATAAGCATAATGTTGTTAACAGGGTTAAATTAAAAAAAAAAAGTTGAAATTTTCCTAGACACAAACATGCCATTGTTGTTGTTAGTAATATAAATAATCATACCACTTTTAACTTCCGCAGCATATCAGCTTGTAACGGGTTTCCCTGACAAACTTCCAGGACTTCACCCCTAGCAGATGATTGCCATTCAGGGTGTGAAGCTAGCAGCATCAAACACCACGAAGCAGTGGTTGAAGTTGTTTCATGCCCTGCAAAGTAGATGTTCTTGCAGTTGTCGACGATGAAGTCCTCAGGCGTGCATGAACTCAAGGGGACACATTTAGCACCCTCCATGACGGAATGCAGGAGATCCTTACTGACATGTGCTGCTGAATCATGCTCTTCCCGGTTCTTTACTATGCTTAAGATCAGGTTGCGGATGCTCATTGCTACGCCCCAAATCTCTCTGTTGCTCTTTGTTGGTAAATACCTGAAGGAACATCTTATTCAGTTTTTTTTTTGGTGGGTGGAGGCGGGGATAACATAGTACATATCATTTCATGTCCAATGGTACATTTCTGTAGTGAGCTAACTTTCTCTTATGTAGAACTAAAAAGAGAAATTAGGCATGTGGACTTCAAAAATGATGATACGGACATAAAAAAGGCACTTTCCAAGTTCGAAGGATTTAATTCAGGTGACAACAATTTTAGCTTTTGAGTCTACATTGGTTGCTGCAGATATTGTTTGCAAATGGATGCTATTGAACAGTACAGAGCCACATAGCAGGAAAAGGATATAATATTGCTAATAAACGCTTCTTAAAAAAAAAATCTGAACAATGCATAACAAAAGAATCTGCCTCAGGCCTGTCACAGGTTCAAGTTCTGTTCAAGGAGTTCATTTACTGAAGCTTTACTTCAAAATGAAAAAAGAAACCTTCCTTCTCTGTTTATTACTGAGTTTCTATCACTCAAAACATTCCTATTTTTCCACTATGAGTTCTAAACTTGTAGTATGCAAATAGTTTTGGTACCCCAAATAACCGTATTGGACCATGATATCACTCCAATATATAGAGGAATATACAAGAGAAGTTTTTTCACTATACCTGTAACCAGGAACACCAACAAGCATATTTTGCTTTGCCATTAACATCTGAAGTTGTCGAATCTTACTGAATATCTCTTTTCCTTCAGCAAAACTGCTACCAAAAGAAGCTCTTGATATGACATCAGCTGAAAAGCTCCTCAGGTACTCATCAACCATTATCTCTGTCCTGCCTCCTTCCCTCTCAACTTCATTTTCCCATAAATTCAACATTGTGTTTCCAGCCTCCACCATCAAATTCACCATTCTCTGTGAATATTCACAGCCACAAATTGTTCATATGAGGCATTTGTAAGCCATAAATCACAAATTTTATTGTAGTACAGTTTAGATGGAAAATCAGGTTTAAGAATAATTCAATCATCAACTACCATGGAGCTGAATTTTTGTAAGGGTAAAGAATAAGAACGATGTGTGCAGAAATGCAGAGGCGGGAATGATATTTCATTTTATAAAAGAGGATGGTTTTATGATTGCATTTTACCTTAACTTTGTCCATGAAAAATTTGGGTGCTATCACCTTCCGTTGATGTACCCATAGGTCACCGTTTGACGTCAAAATTCCTGTACCAAGAAGAGATCCAAGCTCTTTCTGCAAATAGCAAGGTTTTCCAAGATCCAATGACATGCAGTTGGCCATCTCCTTCACGATGTCTGGATCTGTCACATATAGAGCTTGTATGCTTCCAGTGGAATACAGGTAAATGGAACCTAAAACAAAATCAAATATACATGAACCTATAAGCTTTGATGAACAGGAAATGTGAAATGTCTGGGTATCCATATCATAAGATTCAATCTCCTCATTATCTCATCGAAATACAGCTAAACAGAAATATTATCACCATAACATTTGCCTTACGAGGTTTTAATTACCATAAATATACTAATAATTACTCTAACAACAAAGGATATTTTTACAGATTAATAAGTCAATAACAGTGCTACTCTAGATAAATCCAGGGAAAAATATCGAGGAGGAAGTAAGCCAATAACAGTACTGCTCTAGATAGGCATACCATAAACCCTGCTCCAATGGAGCCAATAACAGTACTGCTCTAGATAGACATACCATAAACCCTGCTCCAATGGAGAAAGTAAGGGAAAATCGTGGCCACATAATTTGAGGAAAATCGATCACTGGTCCCTGCTTCCAGCTCTTGATCCGGCGTTGCCAGCTGCTGCTTGATTCTCCTCATCTCCGGCATGTTCCCAAAGAGGAAAGAAGGGTTGGGGCCCTTGACTCCCTGGCTCCTCAATTTCTGCCTGAGCCTCTCTGGTTTCAGCCATAAGATGCTGAACAGGTAGGAGAAGAGAGCAACACAGAGCAGAGCCGGAGGCGCCAGTGTCAGCCATCGGAGCGACGAGAACCATGGATCCATGTTTGTGTGTGAAAGAGAAGCCTTGTTCCGTGCCCATTCTTCACACTGCAGATATGGCCACCTGCAATGTTTGTTGGACAGTCAGATGGCTACAAAAAGGCTGACGCGTCATGCACCTGGACAAGTTAACACATACGACATTGACAACTACCACTATAAGCAATAATAAAGCGAATGAACATTATAGTGTTCGAAGTTAGCATATTTTCATAGAGAAAGCACATCTCTATCTGTTTGGTAGGACGGCAGAAACCTCCAATTTTATAGTCAAAACGATATCCAAATCGTAAGTACTACTACTAGTAGTAATAACTTAAGACCCGCTAGAAATCTTTAACCTCCGAAATCATCATGAACTAGCCCTGATGCGGCAGCCAAGAAGCATTGAGTGACCAACTCTTGGAGCAATTTGCTACTGCATTGACCGAGACCATCCAAATTAAACAAGCAGAAGCAGTACAGAAATAGAAGGGGGGAAAAATATCGTACCAGACGCACCGTGGATTTTTGCTTACGCTTCTTATCCACCGCTGCCGCCATTTCTGCGCGCGAGAAATGGAAGGGGCTATGCGTTTGCGCGCAGCGATCCGGACCCAATTGACTTTCGCTCCCTCATCGAGTTCCTCAGGTGCCGCCCCATCCGCGGCAATTCGCCCTCAATTTTCTTCTCCTCGCCGCCGACCTCGTTCTTCGAGTGCGGTCGGGATGGAGGTCGGACGGAGGAGGGACATAAACAGCGGTGCAATGCAGCAGGAGGATACTGCGGGCGAGCGAGAGTGGTGATACGAAGAAGCAGCCGGTGTCGATTCAACGCGGAGAAGGTGGCCGTCGTTGCTCGCCGCCGGAAGGGGAAAGGAAGACACCGGCCGCGGGGAGGAGAGTGTAAATTTGTTTGTTCTTCTTCAGGAGTAAGCCCGTACCGTTGAATCACAAGCGAACGGTCTGGATTGAGATCACGGAGAGCCCAATCGTCCATCGCCATGGCCGCCGTTGAGTTCGCCGGATACCATTCGGTCTGACCTCTGATGAGGGAGGTGTCGGGGATCAATCAGCGTATATATTATACCTAAACTTCTTCGTGTTTAAGTCGTTGATAAATCAAAATTAATATCTAATATAGTGTTTATTTTCAATAGATACTTAAATTTAACATTTTTTAAAATTTAAACATACCATATCATCTTAATTTATACTTATTAACTATAGTTTTGAAGTATAGATAGATCTAAAAAATTGCTATATATAGATACTTAATTTAGTGAGGAAGAGTAGCTAAATTTTAATTACTACTTTTCACCTCAAATACTTAAATTCATGTTTTAAGCAGTCAATTTAAGAATAGATGCTTTAAAACTGCAGCAAACACGTGCCCAAAATTCAGAACTACAAATCTTGAAACACGAGAGTACATTTTCACTCATACTGAATTCATCATCTTTCAAAGAATACATCCATAGCTTCATTTCTGATATGATCCAGTTTCAAAGAATATATCATCAGGCCACATCCATCAGCGAAGCGTTCAGCCGGGTCTCCAAGAACACAACCATAGCTCCATTTTTGTATAAGCTCATTCCTGTCTGCTATTTATATGTTCGGTTCACACACGAACGCTATTACAAATTGGTTCTGTAACACTGGACGGACCCAGCTTCACTCAAACTTCATATGGCATCGATCACAAGCGTCGCAAAGCTGAGAGCCTTGTCACCACGAGGGGCATGCCGAAGCCGGGCTCAATGGTGAGCCGGAACGCCGGCGCGTGGCGGTAATTCTGTGACGGGGAGAAGGCGAACCTGGTCAGCAGGCACGCCAGCACCACCTTCATCTCAGCCATCGCCAGGTTCTGCCCGACGCAGGTGCGCGGACCGAGCCCGAACGGCATGTACATGTGCGCCGGCTTGCACGCTCCCGCCACGCCGTTGGCGAACCGGTCCGGGCGGAACTCGCCGGCGTCAGGGCCCCAGGCGTCCTTGTCTAGGTGCAGCATCAGCCTGGCCACCTGGACGATGGTTCCGCGGGGGACGTCCAGGCCGCCGATCTTGATGTCCGTCAGGGCTTCGCGCATCATCAGCAACGCGGGAGGGTACAGACGGAGCGTTTCTTGGATCACCATCGTCAGCTGAATGTTACATACTGGACAATGTTAGGCCGGTGTTGTGATGAAAACATGCAGCCTGAGAATGAAGTGCCTGCAACTGATTACTCACAATTTTGAGGCGTCGGAGGACGTCAACGTCCAGGGTCGCCCTTCCCTCCTGGTAAACTTCCTGTGCCTCAGCGCGGGCGCGTTCCTGCCATTCAGGGTGTGTTGCCAGTAACATCAGGCACCAAATGATGGTGACCGCCGTGGTCTCGTGTCCAGCGAAATAGATGGTCTTGCAACTGGCGATGATGAACTCCTTGTCGTCTGAAATGCTGTCGTGGCTGCCCTGGTCGCGTGCGCTGTTGATAATGGCATGCAAAAGGTCATCACTCATGTTGTTGCCATGTTCCTTTATGACATCCATGATCAGAAACCGAACTTCCTCATCCAGCTTTCTAATTTGTCGGTTGGTCCTGCAAGGCAGGTACTTCCTGAAACAACAGGAATGATCCAGCATATTAATTTCAAATTGTTATGTTCTTGTTTCATGGAAAATACTCTGTACTTACCAAAATGCCGAGAGCCCAACGAACGCATCTTGCTGAGAAATCGCCTTTTGAAGCTGCCTCATCTTGCAAAATATCTCTTCTCCCTTTTTGAAACTACTTCTGAAACAAGCCTTGGAGATTATATCTGCCGACAAGTTCCTCAGGTAATCGTCCACTACTATCTCCCTACTCCCTTCTGCATTGTCGAGCATGCTATCCCATGCTTCCAACACTGGAATAGTTGCATCCTTGATCAGTTCTATCATACCCTGCACGCATATATTATTTTTGCTGTCACGGTAGCAATAACCATTATTTGAACCAAGAGATCAAGTAACTCGATGATAGTACCTTAATCTTCTCCATGAAGAACTCTGGTGCGATGATCTTCCTCTGATAGACCCACTCATCACCATTCACTGAAAATAAACCTCCACCAAACAGGGCTTTGCGAGATTTCTTTAGAAAACTAGGCTTTCCAAGCTCTGATGGTGTCCAATGACCAATTTCCTTCACCATATCATGATCAGAAAAGTGCAGTATCTCTAGAGCTCCTGTTGAGTACAGGAACACCGGGCCTGTTTAAAATCAGCATTCCATTTACATTGTTAGAAGAATTTACACAGATAATCCGCAACTGACATATGATTTCACTTTGAAAAGTTATTTATCAAATTTCTGTTGTTCCACAAATCTCACTACCAAAGGGACATGTATAGTATATGAGGAAGCTGGGGAATACACATTCTCCCCCAGCAAGACACAAGATAACATATAAAATCAGGTGGCAGTTCAGTTCACCGTTCAAGAGATGACTATTCCAAGCAAATCTATATTGTTAACCAGATAGGTTTTCAATGAAATGAGTTGTTTCCAGCGAGACATGTAGGGAAGTGCATATAAGCCAAATAAAAAAAAGATTTCCAAGAAATTTCCTATGAAGGCTCATGTATATAAAAAAACACATGCACCTCCCTAAGAACATGACCTTCAAGTGATATGATACTGCAAATGTCAACATTTAATTCCCTTAAAAGCTTTCAGGCTACTATTTCTCTGACAACTTTGTTTAAAGATTCTCCCATTTTATTCATGACAGAATGTAATATGACAGTATCGAATAATCACTTTTCTGGAGGAGTCAGCAGGGATGAAGTGCCAACTGGAAAATCCAGCCCTCATCAAAATGTGTCTATTCATGCTTATTAAATTGTAGCAATGACATCTTGAAACTGCCTCAAGTAATTAACACTGCAATAGCTGTACCATACAAAAAAGAAAGTCTTCCCAATATGCCTAGTAATACAGATCAATTCCACAATAGCATCTGTTTTGCATATGAAAACATATCAAAATTACAAGGCATCAGTCGTACTCGTACCGTACATTTTCCTCCATAGAAGAAAGTGAGGGAACAAGGTGGAAATGTAATCATTGGCATCCTGCACCTGCACAGCCTTCAGCTCTTGTTGGATCTTCTTTATCTCTCTGATGTTGCCGGAGAGCAAAGTAGGTTTGGGGCCCCTTACACCTTGCTTCCTCAACTTCTTCCTTATGCTCTCTGGCCCTAGGAAAAGCTGATGAAACAAGTACAACAGAGCTAAGCAAAGAAGTGTTCGAAGAGCAATAACTAGCGCAAGTAAGTCATCCATGAGGCACAAGAAGAGAGATGATGAAGAAGCCTTCAGATCAGATATAAGACGATACAATATATAATAAAGCACATTAGTTCTTCAAGACAAGAAACCACCCCTATGTTTATTTGAGATTCTGAGCTTGTGGTTTCTCTTGTTTGACCTTCTGATTTTTTTTTTCTATAGGCTGGAGGCTGCTTTCAAAATATTTTATATATGGACGGTGAGTTGACCAGATGGCTTTTATATGATATCTTCCATTCATTAGTGCCATTGTTCTCTGCCCTTCTACACGAAATGACTTCCCTGTTTAACCTCAGTCAATAAAAATAAGAATCAACCTTCAGTTTCACACTAGGCATGCAGAATTACACATGAGTATAGCCAGAAACAGAGGAGGAAACTTCAGATACAACAACAACAACTAAGCCTTTAGTCCCAAGCAAGTTGAGGTAAGCTAGAGATGAAATCCCGAGAGACGACTAAAAAGAAGCAACAACCGGCAATTAAGATTCAAGCACGTGAATTGTTAGCCTCCACGAACTTCTATCCAAAGCTAACTCCTTAGCGATATCTCAATCCTTCAGATCTCTCTTCACAGACTCTTTCTAAGTCAAGTTTGATTTACCTCTGCCTCTCTTCACACCGTTTGGCTGACTTACCATCCCGCTACGAACCAGTGCCTCCTGTGATCTTCGTTGAATATTTCCGAACCACCTCAAACGATACTGTATAAGTTTCTTCTCAATTGGTGCCAATCCTAATCTCTCGTATGTCATTGTTCCGGATACGATCTCTCCTCGTGTGGCTACACATCCATCTCAACATACGCATTTCGGCTACGTGTAGCTGTTGGACATGTCGACTTGTCGTAGGCCAGCCCTCTGCTGCATAAAGCATAGCAGGACGAATTGTAGTCCTATAGAATTTACCCTTGAGTTTTTAAGGCACCCTACTATCACATAGGACTTCAGAAACTTGACGCCACTTCAATCGTCCGACTTTAATTCTATGACTTACATACTCATCAATATCCCCATCTTTTTGCAATATTGAACCCAAATAACAAAAACTTCAGATAAAAGCAAAAAATTAAGAAACATATAAAAAGACTAAAGGGGAGTATGTATTAAATTACATCGGCACAGGACACTACACTTTCTTAAAAGAAGGCAAGGTAGAGAAAACTTGACTATTAATGGTGAAGATTATATAAAACTCGGAGCACAAGATAAACTGACAAATAATGTGTCATCAAGATAGTAAATTGTAAAGGCACTGAAAATGCTAGCTAAGTTTAAATAAGAGTGTTGGTTAAAGACTTTACAGTCAAAGCAACAGCTATGCAGAAACAATTACACAACTTCACAGTTCCGTAATAGCAAACATCAGTAAATTCTTTGTATGTCTTGGTCACAAGAAACAAATCGAAGGATCACCTCAGCAAAGACAAAGTTTGAACTTTAAAATCAAATTTTAAGTTTTCAGCATACAACAATCGGACAACATCACACAAAAATTAGGCATCAAGTTATGTACTAGTTATTTAGAACATAAACCACCAACTTCTTTTTGTATCAACATGTGATGTGGTGCTCTGAGACCTACACCACAGTTGCTTCCAGCATTGCTAGATGAGTTAGCAAAGCAATAAACTAGAGCTAGACCAACTAAGGACACAGCTAGAGCTGTAGCAGCAACCGATGGCCATGTGCTCTGTTTGGACGTTGCAAAGCATGAAGTCATGGACATAATCTTCATTTGAATTAGCCTCTTCTGTTGTCCCACTATGTGTTTTAAGAGCTCCTTCAACCTCAGGTCCATCAGAAAGCTCTTCAACAGTTCCTTGCGGATGGATGGCCTCCACCCCATGGTTTTCTCTTTCATTGGTTGTGGCTTGATTCGACCTCTCGTATTCTATGTCATCTGTAGGAAGGTCATATCAGCAAACTGGGCATGTATTCCTATAATTAAGCCATAGCAAGATGAAGGCTGAGTGATGTAGATGCGCATATAGCAGCCGTTTGGCTACAGTTTTGGCAGACATGTTACCTTTGCAGACTGGACAAGCCACACCACCATTAGTCTCATGGCTTGTGGAGATAAAAACAGAAGGAAGATTTTCAACAATGGATTTTGCTGAAGGTGGAGCTCCTCTTCTGGTATTATTGTCCTCAGCAAATTCGTCAAGAAGCATTTCAAACTGTCTTGGTCACCAGGATTCCCAATAAAACGCCTCCTGTTGGCTCCTTCACATCTGCCCTCAAATTAATCACACCTCTTGTTTGAGATATTGTTGTTAATCCTGAAGTCATCCAACATCTTCAGAATCATACTCATTAAATCCTCTTGGAGAAATGCAGTTCTGATGCTGTCATAGCGCCACTGCATGGTCTCAACTACTTCATCAAAATCAGACACTTCAGATTCCTCATCTTCTTGGTCATCTGAATCTCACGTATATATTACAACATACATGCGAACTATGTCTGTATCCGTGCTCAAGTAGCTCTAGTTGTCGAGCTGAATGACAACAGCTCTACCTATCCTGACATGTTGACTAAGAGAAGCATCTGATTCTCCACCATCACCACCAAAACTAAGGTTAGATTCAATTTCACCAAACACGGATCAGCATAACTGAGAGCATGACTCTCATCATCAGAAGCACGCCATCTTTGGAATCTGTTTGACGTAGAACTGGTAGAAGTAAGAGATGTATGCTGGCATGAAACTGACGGAGTTACAATGTCTACTTCAACTCCAGGCATGAATTGAACTGGATCAATGCCTAGGATAGGAAGGGCACAGACACTTAGTAGCTGAGACGAATTGAGAAAATGTAGGGAAAAAATAGAAAACCTAAGGTAGGAAGGAGCTTCTTGGTAAGCCGGGAGTGAGTCTAGCCGAAGTGGCGACGACGCCGGAGCCACGACGAGGTTGACTGGGGAGGCGACGGTGGTTAAGCAGTGAGAATTGTGTGTCGATTTCGGTGCTGCTTCGAGTTCGAGTGTTCTCTGCTTTGGAGAAGGACGATGGGCCAAGCACAGCGGATATGCGTGGTAAGTTTGGCCCATGAGGCCCAGAATGTGCAAAGGCGGCCCAGTCTGTGAGCCCCGCCTGCAAAGAGAAGGTTGGATTGGTGGGCCTGAGCTGTCGTCAGCCTTCTTCCTTTCTCTTTTTCTTTTTTTTTTATCTCATTTTAGAGAATCATCAGTTTTTTTTTTAAGGTCAAGACGCCCAAGAGGATGGTGACTCGGTGCTCTTTCTGATCCAGTTTGCTTTGTTTACAACTATTTTCTCCAAGTAAACGTTCTTTGTAAATTACATATATCTTGGTTTTCTGTGACATCTGTTTCATTGAAGTATTGAACTAGCGATAATTTAAAATAAATTATCTCATTCAGAAAAGCTATTACCTGTCATGTTTGCCGGGTGTTTGACTAGTGTATCATTTCGGATCGCTGACATTCTCCCTGGCAACTAATGAGGCAAACACAGAGTATTTTCCCTAATCTACACTGAAACAGTCTCGCGACACAAACCCTTGTTAATCGGAACAGATTCGCGTGTAACTGCAGGCGTTGCTGGCCGAGAAATCATGGGGGGGCAATTCCACATGCTCCCGTGGAAATCGATTCCTGCGGGAGATAAAAAGTCACCGCCCGTGACGCTGTGTCCTTCGACGACGGTGACGGGGAAGAAGAGGACGACGAAGACGAAGATCGCAGCCTCATCTGTACATGAACTGTTACATGTCCCGTGCTGGAGAAGCATTCGTATATCTTCTCATGGCAGGAACGTACAGTACAATGATCTGAAGTCAGTCCCAAGGCACGGTTTGTGATCGCCGTGCTGATGATGGCGGTGGCCATCTTGGTTGGTCGTGCTGTTTGCTTCACTCTCCAATAGATTGCTCACTCATTCATTCATTCGTTCGTTCGTTCATTCATTCAGTTGCACATGCAATGCTATGCGAGCAACTCAGTGGTCTTTCAGAAAAAAAAAAGAAGTTTACCTGTCTCTGTGATCTTCAAGGCGACCAGCAGGATGGGGAAGCACAAGGTGACCTAATGACCATTCGAGTTTCTGTCGGAGCACATACTTTGCCTGCTTGATCAAACAGGGAACAGGGAGAGGTGTGTCTCCTCCCATCTACCAGAGCGCTGCTGAATTCATCACCAGCGTGCCGCTGCTGAACATCGAGGGCATGAAACCTGATTATCAGGTGAAGGACTATCTATACCTGTTTGAAGATAGAGTCTAGGTACTGTAGAATAGCACCCATTGTCAAACTGTATTTTATAATTTGAAAGCAGCGGCTGTGATTAAAAACTCTCTAGACCGACACAGAGAGCAGGGACTGAATGACACATGTCTGCTTCTGTGAACGGGGCCGGCTTCATCAGCACCATCATCATCTTGGCACTAATTTCCCCGATCACAGTGTCATGATTTCGGGTTCACGGTCGTGCATCTTGAGCCAAGTGGACCATGGTCCCCCATCGTCACTAACACAAAATGTCATTCTTCTAATTTGTTCTAGAACCTGTACTTCGACTTCAGTAGATAGTGCTGTCTTTTGATCCCTTTGGACTATAAGGTGAAACTTACTTATATTAGTTGTATGTGATGTGATGATGAAAAGGCTATGTAAGTAGTAGGAGTAGGAGTTGTGGTGCCAACCAAGATTTTTACTACAGTAATAATGTTGGGTTTTTTTAAATAAAGCCCGATGTATGATGATTCTCTCTCCGTTTTAAAATACAAATCAAAGTCAAACTTTATAACTTTTAATATATAATTAACAATATTTTATCATATAAAAAAATTATATTTTATACTAAAAATTATGTAATTTTTAAAATATTATTAAGTAGAAGTTAAAAAAAAATTGATCTTAACTAAATTTAAAAATATTTATATTTTAGAATAGAGGTAGCACCCAATTGAACTATTTTCATGGAAATCCATAGAAAACGGCCGATTTCTAGTACTGATTTTTTAAACCCTGCAGCGCCAAGCAGGTGCGTCAAGAACAAAACATCATTTCGTTTTAACAGATGGTTCACCCAGGTCGTTCGTGAACTCTCTCTGTCTCTCTCTCTCGCCGGCTTCAGTCCATCCTCCCCCAACGGCCCCAGCCGGCCCCCCTCTTCTTCACTCTCCGCGTCGCATTCACGCTCAATCCCTGCCCGTGTGCCGTCTGTGGCCTCCGCTCTCGCCGCCCGGATTGAGTAATCTTCCTCCGATTTCTGCATTTGTTTCCATCTTACGCGCGGCAATCGGTGGTCGTCGTCGTCGCCCACCACCAACTGGACCAGTTCTAGTCCTGTCCTCCTCAATTCCATTGCTTCCTTCTGCGCAACCCACCGCCAGCCTCTCTGGTCTGGAGTCTGGACCCGTTCGGCGCTCGTCCGGTCACTCGTCCCTGCCGGGCCCGGGCGTAAATGCGCTTCCTTTCCGGGGATTTCCGCCCCCAAATCTCGTCCTCTCTTTCTCTCATCAAGAATTAAGAGCCCCGGCCGAGATTCTTGTACTCCACGCGCGGCGCAACGCTCCTCCTAGTAATACTCCTCATAGATGAGAAGGAGGAGGAGGAGGAGCGCGTCCTGAGTCCTGACACTTCTTGCCTCTCCGCCGGCTGCTCCGAGCTGAGCCCTGCCGATGGGCTTCGCGGTCAGCTGCGCCATCCTGCTCCTCAACCTGCTCGCCCTGGGAGGCGGCTCTCCTCCTCCGCGCGCGTCGGCGCAGTCGCCGGCGCGGACGCTCGACGCGACGCTGCAGGACCACGCGTTCCGCGCTATCGCGTCGCGCCCGCGCACGGGATTGGTCTTCAACGCGACCCTGCCGCCGAGCCTCGCCGGCATTGCCGCCTCCGGGGTGCGGCTCCGCAGCGGCAGCCTGCGCCGGCGAGGCTTCGACCGGTACTTCGAGTTCGACGTCCCCGCCGGCGTCGCCGTGCTGCCGCGCGTCGAGCGCGTGGTGCTCGTGTACCAGAACCTCGGCAACTGGTCGGAGTTCTACTACCCCGTCCCCGGACACACCTTCCTCGCGCCGGTGCTCGGGCTGCTGGTCTACGACGCGTTCGACCTCACGGCGACGGGGTTGGATGAACAGAACATCGTTGCGACGGAGAGGCCGATCACCGTGGCGTTCCGCCATGTCAGGGCGGTGCCGCCGGACGGTCCGGCGCCGCGGTGCGTGCACTTCGATTTGAACGGTGTGCCGCGGTTCAGTGACCTCAACGCGACCAATGTCTGCTCGACGTACCGCCAAGGGCACTTCTCGATCGTGGTGAACTCCAGTGCGCTTCCTCCAGCTCCTGCTCCAGCGCCCTCCGGCGCGATTGCCCCACCTATTCCGCCGGCAGGAGGAGGAGGTCGTGGGAAGAAGGGAGGCTCCAAGGCGTGGAAGATTGCCGGCAGCGTGGTTGGTGCCGTTGTTGCGGTAGGGCTGCTGGCGTCCCTTGTGATCTGCTTGGTGAGGCATACGCATCATAAGAAGCTTGAGGCGATGGAACGGAATGCAGAGGCTGGGGAGACATTCCGGATGGCGCAGGTTGGGCGGACTCAAGCACCTGTGGCGTCGGGGACACGGACGAAACCTGTGATTGAGAGTGATTATGTTGCATAGTGCATTTTTGGATTGGCGCCAGCAGCTAGTTAGATCTCAGCTTCTTCTTCTGCTTCATGGAGGTTCAACACATTCGTTTCAGACTGCGGCAATGGCAATGTTCATGTTCATAGTTGCCGTGTTCATACTTCATAGTGGGGCATTCCTTTCATCTCCAAGCAAGCAGTAGCGAAGAAACACGTCATGTCAGATTCAGGATCTTCCTTATTTTTGTGAGTTGCTTTATTGAAAAGAAAATGGGATTGGGAATAAAGCTGAGGTAAAATTCGTTGCATCACATTGTCCTGTGTTGGTGAAATTCATTCATCAAGATTCATCCGTTTTTCTGTTTAAGAAATGTGTTAAGACCATGTACATGTTCGCTCGCATGTGTAGTTCATGCGATGAATAGTTTCATTTTCACAGTTCTGATTCTGTTGTCATTTCTATCTAACATCCAGATTTTGTGTTGTGAGAAAGCTTTCCATTATCTTCTGTGAAACAAAGTTAATCTCTACTTACTGCACTCTGTTGGTGGTCCAAGCTTACTGTATTTAGCAGCGTATTGTATTTAGCTTCGTAGTAATCCTGAAATCTAAACTTACCAGTGCCATGACAATGGCCTACTACTATATATGACGCTTATTCTGGTTTTCTTTTTATGGATTCTGAGTTTCCTCACATTTTTCTTTCCAATGGCCCAAAAGTGGCACATTCTAAGTAAGTAAATAAACAACATGACAGTAACAGGTATACAATGGTGAGACAGCAAAACAAAAATGGACTGAAAAGAGGTATTCAAGAATATGAACGACAAAATTTCTCCATTCTCACTGATAATATTATGCAGGATTGATCTTCCATTATCAAGATAGTTATAAATATCATAAGTTTCATGTAGAAATGAATATGTGGTGCCTGGTGCCAAGATGATTATATTTCTCTAGTACAGTTTGGTGTGAATCTGTTCCAGAATTGCCTGTGTTTATTAGTGTATCAGCATTACCTTGTCTTTTTTTAGATAAGGAAACAAAATTCCAGCCTCTACATGGTTTGGGGGATGTACATTGCTGTAGCATTACAGATATGGAATCATGAAAGTGGTGTACAACTTAGATAAACATGTATAGTTGTATACTCTGATTCTGTTTTTGAATGGTTGGAAGTGTTTATTGTCTCAGAAGCGGGCGAACATGAAGATTCAATAGCATCAATATGAGAGGATCTAGCAAGAGCTTTGAGGCAGCACACTTTTTGAGCATGCAGAGTTCTTTTGAGCTCTGCACTTTGCATTTGCACGTTCAGTTTCCTGTTTTTTGATTGAATGTTAAGTTTCATGTTGAAGTCACAATAGCACAAGGAGCAATTGTTACCTGTAGCTCGTCTTGTTTGCCTGTTCAAATAGGCACTTCTCTGTTTAAGGTGGTAGTTGAGGATCCATATCCTCTCCAGTTGTGCACTCCATGCAGAGGAGGCACCAGATGTTATCTCAACCATTCATGTGATCCATTCAACGAAAAAAAAGAAATCAACGGCCCAGTGCTCACATACATTAAATGCAATGGCCCAGTGCTCACATACATTAAATGCACCAGCAATAAAGAGTTAAGGCATACGACCACACTTGAAAAAGGGCGTCAGAATCAGTCTGCTCCCCCACGTTGTTCTCTATGTCGTCTACTCCCTTCCGGTTCTCCTCTGTGGTCTGCTCCCTTCTGGTTGTTCTCCCTGTCGTCCCTTCTCATCCCTTGATTTTCTTTCCATCACGTGAGAGATTCAACTGCAAAAGGTCAACAAAGTGCTATGGATTGTGTGCCAAACAAGTAAGTCAGATTATTCTACTTGCATTATTCATGTACTTTTGATTAGCAAGGGAAAGTTGATGCAAAATCTACTCATCATAATTAGATTAAACCTAAAATTCATGGTTAGGGTTTTTTTATAGTTGCAGTATGGAGAAGTCACCAAGTTGGATGCCAGCTATAAGAATGAAATTTAATACAGTCGATGATGCTTGGAATTTCTGAATCAGATATGGTGGTATGATAGATTTTAATGTAAGAAAGCAGTACAACAACAAAAGCCAAGTAGATGGAGTATATACTTCAAGCAGATTTGTATGTGCAAAAGCTGGTTTCAGGGCAAAAGATAAGAGGGACCACCTAACAAAGAATCCTCGAGCTCAAACTAGAACTGGTTGCAAAGTTAGAATGGGAATTACAATTGATTGAATAGAAGGGAATTATGAGCTATATGATCTAGTACTTGAGCATAATCATGTCCTTCAGTTACCTGAAACTTGCCATCTAATGGCTTCTCAAAGAAAAGTTTCTGTTGTGCAAGGTACTCAAATTGAAATGGCAGATGCTTCTGGGATTAGGCCCAAAGATGCCTATGAATTGGCAAGCAGACAAGCTGGTGATTGCAGCAACCTTAGTTAAACATGCCTAGATCACAATAATTATTTAAGGTCAACGCGACAAAGAAATTTGTTATATGGAGAAGCAGAAAGTATCTTGAAGTATTTTGAAGAGAGGTGTGCTGAAAATCCTTCATTCTACTCTGCCATACAACTAGATTATGAGGAAAAAAATAACCAACATTTTCTGGGCAGATGCTAAGATGCTTATTGACTATGCCCAGTTTGGTGATGTTATTTCATTTGATACAATATTTGGAACAAACAAAGAAATCAGACCACTAGCTGTCTTTGTTGGATTTAATCATTTCAGACAAACAGTGATATTTGTAGCTGCTTTGATGTATGATGAGACATCTGAATCTTTTCAGTGGCTTTTTGAAACCTTTTTGAAAGCACATGGGCAAAAGCATCCAAAAACTATCTATACAGATCAAGACATGGCCATGAAAGTAGCAATATCTACATTGTTTTCTAACACTTGGCATGGGTTGTGTACTTTTCATATCATGCAAAATGCTATCAAACACCTAGCGCGTCAAAACTGTGATGGATCAAGCGCTCTAAGTGAATTAAGTGCTTGCATGTATGAGCATGAGGATGAAATAGCATTTGAAGCATCTTTCAGTGTCTTGAGGTGTAATGTCGAGAATGATACTTGGTTGCGTGGTATCTATCAACAAAAGGAGAAATGGGCCGAATATTTCATGAAGAATGTACACACACTAGGAATGCGAAGCACACAATTAAGTGAAAGCTTAAACAAGGACATGACGAATTTTTTGAAATGTGATTTGGACATTGCCAGATTTTTCACACATTTTGAAAGGGCTGTTGCAAGCAAGCGAGCCAAAGAGCTGGATTCAGAATACAACTCAAGGAAAAAACAGCCACGGATAAAAATGATGACACCATTGATAATACAAGCAAGTAACATGTACACTGAATGTATTTTTGAAGCTTTTCAGATTGAGTGTGAAATATCCACGGCAGCATATGCTATACCAACTGAAAAAAATTAATGAGTACACTGTAGGGATCTACAATGGAAATGGAGTAATGGAAAAGGAGTATATAGTTGTAGGTGATCTCTCCAACCAAGTGGTTTTTTGCATGCAGTTGTAGACAATTTGAAAGAATTAGAATATTATGCAGTCACGCCCTAAAAGTTCTTGACTTGATGAATATTAAGCTCTTGCCTCCACATTATGTTTTGAAGAGATGGACTAAAGAAGCAAGAAGTGGGGCTGTACAAGACACTAAAGGCAACACTGTTATGGAAAACCCAAAAATAGATGCAACACGACGTTACCAATCACTCTCCCGAAAGTTCCTTGCAATTGCTTCTCAGGCAGCTGAGTATGAAGACATCACTTCATTTGTTGATGATGTGCTTAACACTCTGCAAAAAGATATTGACGGCAAGATCAAGGACTCTTCAAGTATTACTACAGATCAACTCCAGGAACAAGAACCATCTAAGATATCTGAAAAATTTGCTTATGTGAACGGCATAAAGAAAAGGGTGGTTAAAAAAAACTTCTAGACGGACATGTTTAACATGGGCTGACAAGTTTTATAAAAAAAAAAAAAGAAGACAAGGGCAAGCAACAATATGCACAACGTATTCACAAACAATGACCAATGTGATGGCATAGTTTGGGTCTTTTAGCAGCTTCACTCAGTTACTTATGGTAAAACATATACTTTACATAATTAAGCAAGCTTAAATTTTCTTCTCATCTCTGTTTTGGTTCATCTTTCAGGGTGAAGCAGGGCCTAGTGGTCCTATTGGAGCAGGGCCAAGTGAAGCTCCATTCGGTGCAGCCGAAATGAGTTACTTTCATGGAAATCATTGACAAATAGGAAGACAGCTAGATTTAATACTCTTTTGTTAAGCATCACAATGGAATTTCAGTATCCATTATGCTCAATCTATCTAAGTTAGGAAACCAAACTAAGTTATTGTGAAGTAATTTTAATATTATTAGAATTGTTGTCAATCAATGCTATAATGCTATCAATATATCAGCATATGAAATGCAAGGGGCAAAAAAAGAATACGAGCAATGATGCCGTGTAGTGAGGCCTGTTCCTGTTGAAGCTGATGTCGCCGCCTCCCACAAAGCCTTCAGTCGCTGCTTCTACAGCACCTTGAGTCCGTGAAGTAGGCTGGACCTCTAACTCCATCGACATGTGGACGAGCCATGCGATGGCCGGGGCGAGGAGGAGATGTCAAAGAAGGGCAGACTGAAGTGGATCCCGAATGGCGACGAGATGCTGCTTGACTTGTTAAATCTGGATATCCGTCGAGGCGGGCGAGACTGCACCGAGGGCCGTGGATTTGCCTACCATGGCTGTCGGCCACCGGCGATTCATCGAATCATGAGGAGTCCGCCGAAGAGAGAGAAAGGAAAACTGCGAGGCTGCGAGCCTTCCAGAGAAAGACGCGCGGCCAAGGGATTTTTTAATTGAAAAGTCCACCGGGGAAAGCAAAGTGCGAGACGGGAGCAAGGACACGGCCAACTGATTTTTTAATCCAAAACTCTGGCAACCATAGATTCGAAAATGACTGGCTAAGATAGCACCTAATGCTACCTCTGCATGGAGTGCTCAACAGGAGAGGATATGGATCCGGTAGATGATGTGCTGCTGAAGTGAGAAGCAATCAAGCAACCATGAGTAGTAAATTCGTGCTACCACTTGCTGCATTCACAAGCATGCGAAGTGTATCTAGCATAACAAAAAAGAATATGCATTGGCTTCTGGACTGTTCAGATGGGATGACAATTGATACGGAGTACCAAGTATGCCAGCCAAGGCAAAGCTAAAACCTGACGAACTACTAGAGGCTTGGGGACATGGAGAAACATGTTTCTGAGGGTCGATGGTTTGGTGGATTTGTTTGTGTCGGGTACAGCACGGCCTTCTGGAGCTGGATGCTGGCATTGTCGCCGAATCTTTGCTGTCCATGCACGAACTCTAGTCAAAAGAGCTCTTGCGCGCTGTCATGGTGGGCGCCCCACCTTGCTCTGGAATGTGATGTTTGTTTTTTCTAAAGGTCCGTTTGGATCTATAAAATTGAATTCATTCTAATAAGAGTAAATTTTATAGCTTCAGATTTTATGGTTTTTGTTTCATAAAACTTTGTATATTTTAATCTGTGTCACTTAATCACAGATTTTACGGTCATATTGTTTCACAAAACTCCATATATATCAAGAAATAGTTATAAATATGAGTTGTAAATTCTAACTTTATGTGTGCATGGCATATAGATTTTGATTAATTTAAATAAATAAAATTATTAAGTGACATTCAAGCACAGAATCTCTCAATATATAAGTTTAACATTCACATTGTTTTATCAAGAATGCGGACTATAAAACATGTGGTTAAGTAATACAAACAAAAATATATAGTAAGTGACACAGACAAAAATATATAGATCCAGATGCAGCTGTATGCTAGAGCAGTGCTTTACTGAAGGATTAAATTAACCAAATTTTGTTTTGAGAGAATGGGTTGGATATTTTATTGGATAAGGATAGAAATTTTTATAGCAATGGAGCTCCTGAAAAAAGAAAAAAACACAGTGAAGGACTCGATAGGAACTCCTGGTACTTGCGGTCTCCGTCCTCGAACTTGTCTCTGCTCGGCTCTTTCCCGTCGCCAGTGATGGAGAAGAAAACCAAGAAGGAAGCTCCACGCGCTGACTTCCACATAAGCGAGGAAACATCAAGTTTTAAAACAGGACCATTAGCATAGCCACGAAAGAGCTTATGCCATACATCGTTGAACGCATTGGCTAGAAGGCAGCCTTCGACCACAATTTCAGCCCGATGATGAGAATCTGATGCTCGATGCCTCCGCGGAAAGTTCGATTCAACGGAGAACTGAACCCCACACAAGGGGAAGACGTGGCTAGCACGGCAAAAAATTCCACTGCTGAGAAAGAAAGACTTCATAGGAGACTCACCATACGCCGCCTGGAGGAAGATGAACTGCACAGTGCAGCAAACCGCAGCACCAACAGTAGATCTCAGCTTATTGATCCCAAAAACGTTGTCGAAGCGGACAGCACCATCGAGGAAGAAGCCGAAGCTGCAAAACACCCCAAACACCATAGATGCCAGCAGTAACGTTATGAACATCTCTTTTTTTTTTTTTTTTACCGAAAAGGGTAACGTTGTGGAGCTCGTGGCGCAGACGATTCTTCAACAAAGTCCCATGGCCGGAGCCATGTGTTGTGTGTGGCTCTTGGATCCCGAGCCAGTACGTACGAAAAATGCAAGCCTTGGAACAAGGGTGAGGTATTGACCACCGTAGAAACAGAGCTGCAAAGCACATGGATGATGGAGAGAAGCTGATGAGGTGCTTTAGCCTTTTCTAGGGTTCCGTGCTCACTGCCGGCGTGCCTCGTGATCGCTAATCATTCCACGCCTCCAGTCCCCGCTACTAGCCGCGGAACTCGGCTCTACGGCTCTACTGAATCGTGGTCACCGGTTAGCACATCTCACTTATTTCTAGCAGTACGATACTCTAATACCACTCCTACTTTGGTTTTGCATGGCCGACCCATGGATTTCATCTGTATGGTTACGGTATCACCTAGTGCTACAAGTTTTCCAATTTCCAAATCGTGTCATCGTGGTAGGAAGACTGAACAAACAGTACATGTGTTTCGTAAGAGGCTCCTTTGAATCAGTTCACAATGGATCAGGTCTCCTTTGGAGCAGCACCCAGAGGCTGACGGCGGACCAGGCTTTGTTCCCTGGTCGACGGTCATCTAACTATTCCTCTTCCCTCTCGCCCGCGGCCCGAATCGGGATCACCGGCAGTCAACGTCACTTTCCTCTGTTCCTCCACAGCTAGCCAACCCCCCACATCGAGACAGAACAGAACAGAACACTCTGTCCGCGGTTGCTGCTTCGCGAGGATTTCTTAATACCACGCGCCGACGACCAGCCGTCATTGTTCCCGTCAGTACTTACCTGCGTGCCCCCTTCTCCGTTGCTCTGCTCGCACTCGAGGAAGAAGCCAGCAGAGAGAGGTAGGAAGGAAGCCGCCGGTGGCAAGAATAGGGGGGCTCGTCGGGCAATGGGGACGGGCGGCAGCGAGAACGCTGCGTTTTCCTTCTCAGCCGCCTCGTCCCCGCGCCTTTGCAGCCCCATCGCCAGCAGGAGGTGATTTGGCTCTCCCGTTTCCTGTTCTTTTTCTTCGGGTTCATTGGGTTTTGCCTGCTTTGGGTTTGGGAAACAAGACGCAGTGCGTTGCCTTGCTCATGTTTGCAGCGCGTACGCATTCGCCCCCCGGTTTGGTTCAAATGCCATTTCCAAGGTTGCAGTCCCAAGCGAAAGACTAGCCATTTCCACGTGAATTGTGGAAACCGTGGGCTTGATAGTAGCTTTTTTTGTTTTTATTTTTTTTTTCTATATTTTTAGCTATTAATAGGCCTTATAACCTGTTTCTGTTACTTCTACGGCATTTCCTTTTTCTTCTGGCTAAAGATTGTTTCACCCATTAGTGGTTCAGAATCAAGACCTCAATACATGTCGGTTGGAACTAAGTTCTCTGTCAAAATAGTTGTTTGAGTAGGTTCTCGGAAAAACTAAAATAGAATAGTCGTTTGTGTTAACCAAGATTCTGGCTTCCTCGACTGCATTCTCTTTGCATGTCAATGACGCGCTCTCCGGCCACAACTGACGCACACGACGCTGCCTTCTCACGCATCCACAACGTCCGCTACGTGCTCACGAGACGGCCTCCCTGCACGTCCGCAACGGCCGCTACGCGCCCACGACGCACTCTCCAGCCGCAGCTCTCGCTTGCGTAGTTTTAGGACCAGCTGAATATTTGTACGTGTATATATACACTTGATGATTAATACAAGTCACCGTTGGCGAGTGCATCTATTGTCCTTCGTTCGTCTCCCTCGTTCATGGTAATCAAAGCCCGCCTGAGCAATCATCGATAACACGATTCGCTCAAGGTCTCAAGCCGTCCGCTGCCATGGAAAGAAACCCACTGTACTCCTCTCCTCCTCCTCCCTATCCTCCTCCTCCACCGATGCCAGTAGCACTGACGCTCCCAACACCCTGCGCGACATCACTGTGCCACTGGCCTCTATCCAAATGGTCAACATTCGAGCTCACGTTCCTGTGACCCTCGATATGACGACTGACTCAAACTACTCCCAGTGGCGCCGGTTCTTCGAGACTGTCTTCGCCAAATTTGGTCTTCGTCACCACGTTGCCGCACGCACGCCTCGTCGTCGCCGTTCTCCGGAGTGGGTCATGAATGACGCCACAGTGGCCAACTGGATCTACACCACCTGCTCCAGTGCGATGCAAAACATGGTTATGCAGCCCGATGAAACGGCGTTCGATGTCTGGCGCACCATCGAAGGTCTCTACCGCGACAACCAGGCCACACACGCTGTCTACATTGAGGTCGAATTCCGGTCTCTGCTGCAAGGGGACTCCTCCATCACCGAGTATACTGGCCGCCTGAAGAACCTCGCCGACAATCTCCGCGACGTCGGCCAACCCGTGCAGGAAGCCAATCAGGCCCGATCCATCCTCCTGTTGGAGGAATTCCGCGAAGAACAGAAGCAAAAGACGGTTGTTGCTCAGGCTCTGTACGCCAGACGCGCTCCTCCACCGAGCGCTCCACCTGCTTATTCTGTTCTGACCGGTCCGTCACCCTCCTCCGCTGGGGTTCGCGGCAAGACCAAGAAGAATAACGGCGGGAAGAACAGGAAGCACGGCGGCAGCGGCCCACCCCCACCGGTGCTGCACCCCCTGGCGCCGCGCATCGTGCACCCGGAGCCTCTCCGTGGCCCATGGGCGTTAACCCATGGACGGGCATGGTTCAGGCGTGGCCCATGCCTTTCCGCGCCCCTAGGAGTGGAGTTCTCGACCCACGGCCTAGCACCAATCCACATCAGGCCTACATGGCTCATGCACCGGTGCCGGCGCCCCAGCTCGAGTTCTCCACGCCAAATCTCTAGCAGGCCTCTGCGCCGAGTCCGTGGAACAATCCGACGTTCGTCACGACACTGAACAATGCCGCCGCACAGCCCTCCAGCACCGGCGACTGGTACACCGACTCCGGTGCCTCAGCACACATGGCCTCCAGTCCTGGTACCCTCCCTACCTCCACTATTTCTCCATCTGCCTCATCGATCATTGTTGGCAATGGTCAGTGTCTTCCGGTTTCTTACACCAGGAACTCTTCGCTTCCTACAGCTTCTTGTCCACTGCATCTAAATATTGTTCTTATTTCTGATTCCTTAGTTAAGAACATGATATCTATTCGGCAACTAACCCGTGATAATTCTGTCTCCGTTGATTTCGATCCCTTTGGTTTCTCCATCAAAGATCTTCACACATGGAGGGTGATCTTGCGATGTGACAGCGATGGCGATCTCTACCCGATGTGCTTCCCTACAGCAGTGGGTCTTCAAGCATCTACTGTCGATCTTTGGCATCAACACCTTGGTCATTCGGGCCGTGATGTGTTCTCAATAATTCTTAGCAACTTTGGTTTTACTTGTAATAAGTCAGCTCCCCATGTCTGTACCGCATGTCAACAAGGGAAACAGACTAAACTTCCTTTCGGCGTTTCCGAATCCATTACTTATTTCCCATTTCAGTTGCTTCATTCTGATGTTTGGACATCGCCGGTCGTAAGTATATCATGATTTTGGATGATTTCACACACTATACGTGGACTTTTCCGATGCGTTGCAAATCTAAAGTTTTGCCGTTACTTTTCGCTTTTCACGCCTATATCAGCACGCAGTTTCGTCTTCCCATTCTTGCGTTGCAGACCGACAACGACCGAGAATTCGATAACTTTGCTCTACGCACTTTCTTCCGTGACCACGGCATTACCCTTCGCCTCTCATGCCCCTTTATGTCGCAACAAAACGGCAAGGCCGAACGCATACTTTGTACTCTGAATGATAGCGTCCGTGCCATGCTGTTCCAAGCTTCTCTCCCGTCGCGCTTTTGGGCCGAGGCGCTATCCACATCCACATATCTCCTCAACCGCAAGCCATGCACTGCTACAAGGTCACGCACACCCCATGAGTTGCTCCTCGGCGTTCCTCCAACATACGATCACTTACGTACTTTTGGGTGTCTTTGTTTTCCAAATCAAGCCGCCACTGCCGCACATAAGCTTGCTCCACGTACTAGCCCCTGTGTATTCTTCGGTTACTCCTTAGACCACAAAGGATACCGGTGTTACGACCCTGCTACTCGCCATGTCTACACTTCTCGCCACGTCGTCTTCGACGAATCTCGATTTCCTTTCAGCGAACAACACTCTGCGCCTCCTCCGTCCTGTGACTGCTCTCCGATGCTTGACACTGTTGTGGTCCCAGTTCCTTATCCATTACAGGTATCTCGCCGCAGATCGGACCGACGAGCTCTGTCCTCGCCAGTATCGGCCGAACTGGCTCCTGACCGTGCTGCTCCACCAGCACACGCACTGTCAGTCGAGCACGGTTCTCTACCTCAGCCATCGCTCGCGCCCTTGACAGCAGCACCACTACATCACATGGTCACTCGGTCTCGTGCAGGGATCTTCAAGCCCTCCAAGAAGTACGCTCTGACGGCGTCACTGGCCATCTCCCCGGTGCCGTCCTCAGCTCGTGCTGCGTTGAAGGACCCTCACTGGCTGGCGGCGATGCAGTCCGAGTACAATGCCTTGCTTCACAATGGAACTTGGCGGCTGGTCTCTCGTCCCCCTAGCGCTCATGTTGTCTCGGGGAAATGGGTTTTCAAGAAGAAGTTCCATCCTGACGGTTCCTTCGACAAGTATAAAGCTAGATGGGTGGTCCGCGGCTTCAGCCAACGAGCCGAGATTGACTTTGGGGAAACTTTCACACCAGTGGTAAAGCCGACGACGATTAGGACCGTTCTCACATTGATCGCCTCCAAGAATTGGTCTGCCAGGCAGCTCGACGTGTCAAATGCCTTCCTCCATAGTCAGCTTCACGAGAGGGTATTTTGTCAACAGCCTACTGGCTTTGTTGATCCAGCACAACCGGACGCTGTTTGCCTGCTATCCAAGTCTCTCTATGGGCTCAAACAAGCGCCACGTGCCTGGTTCACTACCTTTGCTCAGTTCCTCAAGACGATTGATTTTCAACCCACACGGTCAGACTCTTCTCTGTTTGTGTTTCGTCAAGGTAATGCCATGGCTTTGCTGCTTTATGTGGATGACATGATTCTCAGTGCATCTTCCGATGCCTTGCTGCAACGTATCATTGCCAGTCTCCAATCCAAGTTTGCAGTTAAAGATATGGGACCGCATCGATTTTTCCTTGGTGTGGACATTCAGCGTTCTTCTAGTGGATTTTTTCTCACTCAGGCCACCTATGCTGAAGACCTCTTGGAACATGCCGGTATGCAGCACTGTAAACCTGCTGCAACGCCAATCGACACAAAGTCCAAGCTCTCAGGCTCTGATGGTCCAAAGGTCGGTGATCCTGTCGGGTACCACAGTCTTGCCGATGAACTTCAATATCTCACTATCACCAGACCGGATATTGCCTACGCCGTTCAACAGGATTGTCTTCACATGCACAACCCTAGGGAGTGCCATTTGCCTCTGGTGAAGCGAGTTCTTCGCTATATATGCGGTACAACCAAGCTTGAACTCCATCTACATGCTGGGTCTTCTTTTAGCATTACAGCTTATTCTGACGCTGATTGGGCCGGGCGCCCTGACACTTGGCGCTCAACGTCAGGCTACTGTGTTTATCTCGGCGACTCCCTCATCTCATGGTCCTCGAAGCGGCAAACCACGGTGTCTCGGTCTAGCGCTGAGACTGAGTACAGGGCACTTGCTAATGCTGCCTCGGAGTGCATTTGGTTGCGGCAACTTCTCGGCAAGCTTCACTGTCCTGTCCCCAAGGTGACAGTTGCGTATTGTGATAATATCTCCTCGGTATACATGGCTTCTAACCCTGTTCATCACCGACGGACAAAGCACATTGAATTGGATATTCACTTCGTCAGAGAGCGAGTTGCACTCGGCGAGCTTCGTGTTCTACATGTCCCTAGTGCTCATCAATTTGCTGATGTGATGACCAAAGGGCTGCCAACTTCGGTTTTTGAAGATTTTCGAGCCAGTCTCAACGTCAGTGGTCCCTCGGTTGTGACTGCGCCGGCGGGGGGGGGGGGGGGGGTTAACCGAAGATTCTGGCTTCCTCGACTGTGTCCTCTTCGCACGTCAATGACGCGCTCTCCGGCCGCAACTGACGCACACGACGCTGCCTTCGCGCTCGTCCACAACGTCCGCTACGTGCTCACGACGCGGCCTCCCCGCGCGTCCGCAACGGCCGCTACGCGCCCACGACGCACTCTCCAGCCGCAGCTCTCGCTTGCGTAGTTTCAGGAACAGCTGAATATTTGTACGTGTATATATACACTTGATGATTAATATAAGTCACCTTTGGTGAGTGCATCTATTCTCCTTCATTCGTCTCTCTCGTTCAGTTTGATCGGCGCCGTTCAACTCGTCAGAGAAAATAGTGTATTTGAATCCCTCGTCTTGTTCAGAGTGCACAGAAACGAGTGCTATGGCTATATTGCAAACCTGGGCATCTAAATATTTCTGAACTCTGCCCTTTTTTCAGGATTTTTTCGGATGTTGCGGAGGATGTGACGGTGTCGGTGGATGGCCAATCTTTTCTACTGCACAAGGTGTTAATTGAATTCGATAGCTTTAGTTCTTACTACCACCTTTAGTTACTCTAGAAATTGTTATGCCTGTTTTACTTTTGAATTTACCTTCAGTGGTATTCAGCAGATTAAAGTTATAATTGGGCAATTTTTCAGTCTGGAGTTGTATTTTTCTATGTAAGAATTGAAACACAGACAACACCTTTGAAGAGTGGTTATTGCACAGCAAAGTCACTTTAAAGTAAATTGATATAAGAATTAAGTCTGGAACAAACATTTATTTTTAATTGATAGCGTAAAGAATGAGAACCTGGATCCTTGCAAATATGGTGTCCATATGAGCATAGAATTTTTTATCTAGTTTTATTGTTAGGCCACTAACTATAGTTCCATATATGTATTGACTTGTGAAGAAAAAGAGAATAAGTTTCATTGTATCCTTCCTATCCTGGCCTTGTTTTGCAGTTCCCTTTAGTCTCTCGGTGCGGACGAGTACGGAAAATGTTCATCGACGCCAAGGAGCAAGATCTTTCAAAGCTGGAGCTTGCAAATGTACCAGGGGGAGCTTTTGCATTTGAACTTGCTGCCAAGTTCTGTTATGAGAGCCATTTTGAAATAACTACAGGAAATGTGGCCCATCTTCGGTGTGTTGCAGAATTCTTGGAAATGACCGAGGACTATCGAGAGGAGAACCTCATTGCTCGGACAGAGGCGTACTTGAATGATATTGTGTTCAAGAACCTTGATAAATCACTAGAAGTTCTTCGTGGATGCGATGAATTGGATCCGATGGTAGAGGAAGTCAGACTTGTAGATAGGTGTGTTGATGCTATCGCGCTGAATGCATGCAAGGAGCAGCTGGTTTCAGGCTTGGCTCAGTTGGAATGTGATGGGGGACCAGGAAAATTGCGTATGCATTGCCAGGATTGGTGGGTTGAAGACCTGTCTTCACTGAGAATCGACTACTATCAGCGTGTGATTGCTGCAATGAGAAGAGCTGGGGTGAGGCCAGAGAGTATTGGCACCTCTATTATGCACTATGCTCAGACATCTCTTAAAGGTATTGAAAGACTCCATGTATGGGATTCTGGTCCCCTTGTTGGAGCCAGCCAGAGAGTGATCGTGGAAACACTAATTGATCTTTTGGCAACTGAAAACATCACAACAGTAACTTTATCATTCTTGTTTGGCATGCTGAGAGTGGCGATAGAAGTTGACACAGGTGTAAAGTACAGGATTGAAATCGAGAAGAGGATTGGTCTCCAGCTTGAGATGGCATCACTGGACGACCTTCTTATCCCCTCGGCGCAAACAAGCGACTTGATGTTCGACGTTGACACTGTCCATCGCATACTGGTGAACTTCTTGCAGAGGATTGAAAAAGATGATTCAGGAGAATTGTCGCCCTGCGGATACGATTCGGATGGACTGAAGTCTCCAAGCCACAGTTCGGTCCTGAAGGTTGGAAGACTGATGGATGGTTATCTTGCAGAAATAGCACCGGATCCGTATCTGAAACTGCAGAAGTTCATGGCGCTGATCGAACTGTTGCCAGATTATGCACGTATCGTCGATGATGGACTTTATCGATCCATTGACATATACCTGAAGGTAAATTTCATTAAATCAAATTACCTCTCTCTTTTTTTTGAAACATTTAGTCCTGAATATTTATCACTTTTGGCTGATTCCGGGAATTTGCTCTCTGTATTTTTGAAACGTAGATGACCAATATTTATCTTGTGGTGTTTGTGATCACCAGGCACACCCTTCTCTTACAGACTCGGACTGCAAGAAGCTGTGCAAGCTGATCGACTGCCAGAAGCTATCCGAGGACGCGTCGGGCCACGCGGCGCAGAACGACCGGCTCCCGGTCCAGATGGCGGTGCGCGTGCTTTACTTCGAGCAGCTCCGCCTCAAGTCGTCCTTCTCCGGCGACGGGTGGTGCGTCGACGGCTCGTCGTTCTCGCACCGGCTCACGTGCGGCGGCGGCGTGCCGAGCTCGTCGTGCGCGTCCCCGCGCGACAACTACGCGTCGCTGCGGCGCGAGAACCGGGAGCTGAAGCTGGAGGTCTCGCGCATGCGGGTGCGGCTCACGGAGCTGGAGCGCGCGCAGGGGCTGATGAAGCAACGCGGGGCGCGCGTTCCTCGCGTCCGTGTCCAGGGGCTTTGGACGGATCACGATGTTCCGGCCCGTGGCCGCGGAGAGGCGGGGGGAGAAGAAGAAGAAGAGCTCGCGGTGCTCGGACGGGAAGAAGATGAACCGGCCTCGCCGGGAACTCCCCTGATGCTGTGCATAGCAAGAACAAGTGAACAACGTGTACTACATCTCCATGACAGTGGGTTCAAATCAAACAAAACGCAGACAAAGCTGCAGTTCATCTGAATAAATCACTAGAAATTATCCCGCTCAATTGAAAGCGAACGTTATCTCGAATCGCCAACCAAAAGAGATCTCATCTCATCGTGCTGCTCCCACTGCTCCAACCGAAGGCGGGAAAGTCAAGAGAGCTCCATCGAAAGGCGGGAAAGAAAGTTCCAGCCGAACCCCGCGCCCGTCCGTCACCATCTCCGATCCCGCGCATCAACTTGCGCGGGCCGCCGTATCATTCGCGCTCATCCCATTGCGCCGCGAGATCCGCGACCCCACGGACGCTCCGACGTGGCGCGCTTCCAGTGGCGCACCGTGGATTCTCGCGGGTCCCCGGCGTTATCCCCCGACGTGGCGAGCTGGTGGCCATGGCGGAGTATGTAGGACCCAACCGGACAGCCGCGTCGGGCTTGTACGCTTGCGCTTCTGAAAGCCGAGTTCTGGTCTTCTGCAATCCGATTCGTTAGCTGTTCAAGATGATTGGATCAGACGAGAAGAGCGCACTGCTACGACGAACGACTTGTCTTCGACAGTCTAGATGACGTTGATGCATGCAATCAGTCAGTGCACTGTTACTTAGTACAGTACCGTCGTCTTCAGCTTTCGATGAGGATAGATGACGGGGCACCTAATCAAACCGTAGACGGATTAAGGGAGTGAGAAGAAGCAGAGAGTGACGATAACGGCTGTTATCGAGCAAGGAACGGATCAATGGAGGAGTCGCCGTCGGGGAACCGTCCGGGAAGGCGGCCTGTGTCCTGGTGCCGTCCAAGAACCTGCGTCGCGGCGAAGAACGGCCACCAGTTACCGTATTGTAATCCGCGCGAAATTTGAGCGGCTGGTGAAGAAGACCCGGACGCCATTCCAAGCCTCCAACTTGTTGGTCGTCCTTCCAAAAACACACCAGCCATGCAAATAATCGTATCCGATGGAAAGATCACGTTAATTCTCCTTTCTTTCCCAAAAATAAAAAGAAATGAGTCGAGATCAAGAGCCGACGGGGAGTGGAACCGAATCTCTATATAGCAGGGGAGAAGGTTCATTTATGGGCGAGCAATGAAACCTCCTCCTCCTCTTCCCCCAGCTCCAGCTCCAGCTCCAGCTTCAGCTGAAGCTGCATCCATGGATAGGATCTCCCAATGGTACGTGCTCGTGACTCAGATCACTCGTTTCCTTCGATGTGCGATTCGGTGTTATGGTGATGGAGTCTCTGTGTGTTCAAGCTTATGTTTCTTCTTGGATTGGATGCAGGGTGGCTTCGCAGGAGATCCCCTCCGACCTTACCGTCCGGATCGCCGACTCCGTCTTCCCTCTTCATAAGGTATTTTCAGGACTGAATCATCCTGGTTTCGTACTATGATCTGACGATGGATGATACGAGTTGAATTCAAAACTTTGCTTAAAAAAAGCTCTGCTTTGATGAAAGACGAAAGAACTCTGTTTTGATCACCGGAAGAGCACGATCAGAGTCTCACGTTGCAACACACGCTTTTCTCGCAGGCGGTGATGGTGCCCAAGAGCGGCTACATCCGCCGGGCCGTCGCGGCGGTGAGCAAGGACCCAGCAGCCACCGTGGAGCTGCACCTCTCCGCGCTGCCGGGCGGCGCGGACGCGTTCGAGACGGCGGCGCTCTACTGCTACGGCGCCGACATCGAGATCACCGAGCGCAACGCGGCGGCGCTGCTCTGCGCCGCCGCGTTCCTCGACATGCCGCAGGACGTTGGCCTCGCGCGGCGGGTCGAGGAGTTCCTCGCGCAGGCCGGGCTGCGCACGCTGCCGAGCGCGGTGGCCGTGCTGCGCTCCTGCGAGGGCCTCCTCCCCGCCGCGGAGGAGCTCGGCGTCGCGCGGCGGGCGGCCGACGCCGTCGCGCTGAGGATCTGCAACGAGGCGATGTTCCGCACGAGGCCGACGCCGGGGTGGTGGACGGCTGAGCTCGCCGCGCTCACGCCGGGTTCCTTCGGGAAGGTCGTCACGGCGCTGCGGTGTCGGCGCGCGGATCCCGAGGTGGTCGCCGCAACGGCCGCCGGGTACGCGGAGATCGTGCTGGCCGAAGTACTCGCTGACGGTCCCGGGAACGTTGAGGACCGTCGCGTCGCTCTTCTCGAGTCCGTCGTGGACGCGCTTCCTTCGGTCACCGACGCGCCGCTCCCGGCGGCGTTTCTCTGCCGCCTCCTCCACGCGGCCGTGTACTCCGACGCAGCTGCCAAGACGTGCCGTGACCTGGAGCTCCGCGTCGCGTCTGTGCTCGACCAGGCCACCGCGGGGGACCTGCTCTGCGTCGCACTAGACGGCGCCGGAGAGCGCGTCACGAACACGGACACCGTCCGTCGCGTCATCGCGGCCTTCATCGAACGACAACAACAGACGGGGGCGTCGGCGAAGAGCCGGAGGGCGTCTCTGTCCGGATCGCGCGGTGGCGCCGCCATCCTCGCGGAGCACGATTCGACAACAAGCGCGCTGGAGAAGGTGGCGAAGACGGTGGACGAGCTGGCGGCGGAGATCGCGACGGAGGAGTCTCTGCCGATCTCCAAGTTCGTGGGCGTGGCCGGCGCGGTGCCCAAGGACGCGCGCGCGACGCACGACTGGCTGTACCGCGCGGTGGACATCTTCCTGAAGACGCACCCGGCGCTGGACGAGATCGAGCGGGAGAAGGTGTGCAGCGTCATGGACCCGCTCAAGCTCTCGTACCAGGCGCGCCTCCACGCCTCGCAGAACAAACGCCTACCCCTGCAGGCCGTGCTCAGCGCGCTCTACTACGACCAGCTCAAGCTCCGCAGCAGCGCGGCCGTCGCGGTTGACAACGACGGGTGGGAGTGGGACAGGCAGTTGGCCGCCGGGAAGGCCCGTGCGCAGGCGAGGGCCGAGGCGTCGCTGGCGCGGGAGAACGAGGCGTTAAGGTCGGAGCTGGCCCGGATGCGCGCGTACTTGTCGGGGATGCAGCATGGAAGCAAGGGAAGCGCGTCCTCCAGGGCCACCGCGTCGGCGTCGAAGAAGGCGAGCTTCTTGGGATCGGTGTCAAGGACGTTGAGCCGGCTGAACCCGTTCAAGGGCGGGTGGGCCAATAAGGACACGTCGAGCGTTGCCGACGGACGGCACGGGAAGACGACGCGTGATCATGTGATGATCAAGCCCAAGAGGAGGAGGTTCTCAATAGGTTAAATTACACGGTGTGGTATGGTGTGATCGTGTTAGTTTGAAGAAGAGTGTGGCTTAATTGTACTGTCATTCTGTATATTTTTCTACGAAAATACATGCTGTGCGTGTTGTGTGCTTTTATATATTGTAGAAAGAAGAGTAAACTCCACAAAGTTACACTAGATAATATGTTAACCAAGAACATATATTTATGTTTTTGACACTGTGTTTCATATTTTGCTTGGATCTGAGTTTCTGACCACATATTTATGTTTTTGACCACATAATTGTAGGCAGCCATTGAATATCTCGTGAATTCAGATGCACCTCCTCAGATACAAATTACATAGTACATCATAGCTTATCTCTGTTGCAGATTCAAGTGCAAGAAGCAATAAAACCAAATATGTTACAGTTAATCAGAGTTGTATACCTTTGACACCGAAACATAGTATATGCATGGTCACTAAAAATAATGATGCACGCATCAATATGCTGTTTCGACAAAGATTATGTTAAGAATGCCATTTTATAGAAGCCACTTCTTAACCATGCTTAAAACAGAAAAAAAAATCAGTGGTGTGGACTGTGGAGCGATGGCCGGAGGATGGGGACGGGTAATTTTGGGCCTTTAAACCTGTCCAGCCCAGTTAGCAGCCCTGCGCATTTGGTGGCCCACTCGTCGGTTTCTCGCAAGACCCGAGTAGAGTTGGCTAAATGGGCCGCCCGGCACAGTCCGGCCCAAGCACGAAAAGGTACGATCCGTTATATTTCGGATCTTCTCGGTACGTCGTGCTTAACGGGCCGTGTCGAATTGGTCCACAGACTCGGGTGGCAGCTCACGATTCGGCACGAAATTGGATAATTGTGTTGGGCCGACAGCTCATGTAAAATGCTGTAAAATATGTAAGAGAGATGGGAATTAAACTTAAAACTTCAAACAATTGAAGCAACAACATTACCATTACGCCACATATTGTTATTTGATTATGTATAAATTGTTTACATATTAAACCAGTGTTAATTGTGCCAGACCGTGCCGGCCACTGGGCGGAGGTGACGGTCCAGACACGATATGCATTTTGTGTCGAGCCGACACAAGCTCGATTATCTATGAGCCGTGCTTGAGCCGGGCTATTTTCACCGTGCCTTGACCGGCCCATCTGGCACGCCCGATTGGCCAACTCTAGACCCGAGCAGAGACACTGTCGTGGAGCCGTTGACCGCCATGGAATCGCCAACGTGTCCGCGCCTGGCAGCCCTGACGCTCCGCGTGTCACTCCACTCCGGCCCTACCTCCTCGGTCAAGCCGCCGGACGCCGCCGACGAGTGGGCAATGGTGAAGCGCCAGGCCCCCCACCTGTGGGCGTCGGACTGTCGGAGCGCCCCTTCATCGTCGACGGCTTCAACACCTGCTGGCTCCTGTACTTCGCCGCGGACCACGCCCTCGCCGGGGCCGCGGAAGCGGAGCTCATTGTCTGCCGCAGCTGGGCGTTCAACGACGGGGGGACACCGCGGGCTGCATCAGGTCTTTCTCTTACGGCGAGGAGGTATTCCAGGTGAGCTCCTGCTCCTGCTAATTTGCACGGACCTTGTTTTAAGAAATGCGTGGTCCGGTGCCGTGGTCGCATCGGTTTTCATGTTCGTCTGCGTCATTCTTCTCATGTCCATCCCGTGCATTGATGCCTTGGCGGAATGGTCCCTGCTCACCAGTTGTCAATTGCCATGTTGCATTTGACGTGATAATGGGTAGAATTGACTATTAAATTAAAGAGTTGTTCTGGTGTCTCAATAATTAATTGATCTCTGTCACTCATCTGGGGAATATGCCATTTTATTTTCAGGCATTAGATTTCGTGATCATTATCTGAAAAATATTTCATGATCAGTGAGGCAAGAAAGCACAGGGATGAGGTTGATTCTCTCACTCTAGTAACTGAGAGGACTACGGAGAGTAAGCACAATACGCACGGTGGAGAAAAGGGGCATGAAAATTGTGTATAATATGGAACAAAGAACATTTCCTCGCCACTTCCTTTGAAGAAGATTCTCTGTTAGGTGTTGCACAACTTCTGTGCAGCCAAAACATCTTCAGAATTGCTATTTATATGTTTTCATTCATTTTGGAATGTCATGTATCCATATCCAAAAATAAAAATATAGTGCCTGTTGCTTGAACCAGGTTTTAGTTGCACGCATAAACCATATAGGCTGAAGGCACCTTGAAGTTTATTTGAGTATTGACGCAAATAAATATATGCTTCACAAGAAGTGATCCTAAATCAGTTGATTGCTATAGTGTGTATGCAGTGTCACAAAAATTTGGACAAGCTCACTATATATTTCTGTATATTTGCATCATAAAGATTTGACTATTAAATTAAAGAGTTGTTCTGGTGCAGAGAAGAAGGGGCAGTGATCTGTGTCTAGGACCAAAACTTCACTGGGTGGCCATTTCTTGATCATGGAATCTTGTTGCTGAGGCTCCAGCATGTGGTCGCGCTGTGTCTTGATGAAAACCCGTTTGATCCGATTCAATCTCTCATCATCTCCATCGAAGTGTGCAGTGCGAATGGCGGTTTCTGGCCACGGGCGCATCAACATGGAAGCAAGAACCGATTCCTGGACCAGGTGAAAACAAGCATTTATTAGTATAAGCGAACTATTTTGTGTGAATCCATGACTTTGAGACCACACAGCATCTGGCCAAATGTGTTAGATATGCATATTTGAACTGTTTGATGTGCTGTCCTTTTTGTAGGTTTTTGTGTGTCTATATAATCAAGCATGTAAATCAACTGACAAACGTCCTGCAACCTTGAATCGTAAGGTCGTATAAACTATGCTTTATCTTCTTAATGAAAAATGAAAATGATACACAAGTCTCTTGCGTATGCTAGAAAAAAGTAGACTCCATTCTTATTTCAATGTTCTCAATTCTCAAGACACATTTCAAATGATATAAAATTGTAATACCTCTTCAGGGCTTTGTTGAGATAGTCGATCACGCTGGAATTCTGGTCTCAAGGCAACAGTAGTTGGTGGATCATCTGGCCCTGCACCAAATGTCAACTCAATCTCCTTCTCCAGCAAACTTGGTAAACCCTGTTACAGATTAACATACAAAGAATTTTTTTAATTTTTTGAATTACTACAAGTGATAACCATGAATAAAATAACAGTAGGTTGGAAAACACCACAAATTGAGTATAAACCAAGTCATTCAATTGTGGCAGATTTGATTCAACATTCTTATGCTTTCCATTTCATGTCTTATGAAAATAGTATTTATTCCATGTCGTCCATCAGTTTCTGGCCTGTAAACATTACATCTTTTTTATCTTCATCAGTTTGAAGTCCAAATGGGAGCATTGTAGCTGCAACAAAAAATGCTTGCTTGATCCTGTCAATGAATTCATGCATTGCATGAATCACACTCAGTCCTCCGGTACTATGTCCGACGAGAATCACCTAGAAGATGTGTCGAAACCAGTTAGCAAGATTTACCCAAAAAAAAAAGAAGATATTCTTGAAAGTGGCTAATGTTGTCCTAGATCCAAAAATCTTAATTTTAATGACAATTGAAATTTACGTAAAATATTTTTCAGTTTTCACACTTTTTTTCTTCAAAATAACTTAGGTGTTTCGTGGTGGAAGTCATTTTTGTGGCACTAAGAAGTAATACACCGACACATAGGTTGGGCCAGTATATTTAATAATTCGTTGATATGATTGCCTGAACAAAATGAAGGAATTAATACATGTACCTTCTCACCCTCCGGCAAGGCTGAGATGATGTCTATGAGTGGCTTGTCATAGTGATCGAACAATCGGATCGTGTTAGGGTTGGTAGGATCAACGCCACCTCCGGCAAGGTCGACGCACGTGACGCGGTACCCTGTGCTCTCAAGGAGCCAGCGGAGCTTGAACCAGCACCAGGCTCCATGCCCCTCGCCATGAACAAGCACGAAGTGCTCCCTTGCCATGCCCATTCAGCTCGACCTCTTCATAGCAACCTATAGTTTCCTACCCAACAAATGGAACGGGAAACTAACTATTTGATGAACGTCCAGCAATTAAGGGAGGTGTATTTGTGTGGCCTGCTGCTGCTCCAAACGTCAAAACTTGCTGATGTCCTGTGATCTCTGTTTTAGTAGAGGGTCTCGGGACATGCCTACTTGTGTGGCATGCGGAATGGCTGAAAATGGCGTTGCTGCGTGATATAGCCTGTGGACCAGCTAGTTTCTCTCGTTCAATTGTGTACTAGTATGCTTTTGGCCTTCTTGCCTGATTGCATGGTGTTTTATTTTCTCCTTCCATTGCTGATTGCTCCTTTGCATATTGAGGACCACAGATATAAAGCATTGTTAATTAAAAATCTCAAATATACCGCAGACAGAACACATAGACACTTGATTATTCCATTCCATCCATTGTGCTGTTCGTTAAACAGATCACACCAGCTCTCTCTTGCAAGGAGCCACCAAGGATCAGCTCCAGGAGATGCTGTGGCGCAGAGAAGGGGCTGTGATCGGTGTCCATGAGCATCACCTTGGTGGTGGGTGGCTGGGGGTGGACCATATGGCCGCCGGCTGCTGGGCTGCACCATGTGGTTGTGCACTGTCTTTACAGATCAACTGTATATTCATATAATATATGTTTTGATGCCAACGTCAGTTCATCAGGTAAACTATCTGATGAACGTCCTGTTATAATTTTTTCTCTGGGTCTAGGAGTGTAGATCCGAAAGTATCTGTGTCGGTAATAGATCTGTGGTTCGGAGGTGGTCAATACCTTCGGATCCGGTCGTCGGAGTCGAGGAAGATGATCCGGCCATCTGCCCTTTGTTGGTGCTTATATGCTCAAGACTTATGATTTGATCCCGAACTTTATCTTTCACAACATAGTACTTTATGTCAATGTGTTTGGCAGCACCACTTGACTTATTGTTGTGTGCATACGTTACTGCGGGTTCGTTATCGCAGTACAATTTAAGTGGTCTATAGATGTCGTCAACCACTTTTAAACCGGGTATGAACTTCTTAAGCCAGTTCACCTGCCCTGTAGCCTCATAACATGCAACAAACTCGGCATACATTGTGGACGATGTAGTGACGGTTTGCTTTGAGCTTTTCCACGAAATAGCTCCTCCAGCGAGAGTAAACATATATCCGGATGTAGACTTTCTATCATCTCCCGCATAATCAGAATCTGTATACCCCACTATATGGAGTAAATCTGATTTTCTATATGTCATCATGAGGCCTTTTGTTCCTTGCAAATAACGCAAGACTTTCTTTATCAATTTCCAATGCTCTATTCCAGGATTGCTCTGGAATCTGCCAAGTAACTCGGTAACATATGCTAAGTCAGGGCGTGTACATACTTGAGCATACTGTAAGCTTCCGACAGCTGAAGTATATGGAACCGCTTTCATTTGATCGATCTCATATTGGTTCCTGGGACATTGAAATTCCCCATATCTGTCGCCCTTGACTATAGGTGCAGGTGATGGACTACATTTATGCATACCATATTTCTTCAATACTTTCTCTATGTATGCCTTTTGTGACAGTCCCAATACCCCTTTGTTTCTGTCTCGGTGAATTTCAATTCCTAAAACGAATAAAGCTTCATCAAGATCTTTCATATCAAAATTTGAGGACAAAATCTTCTTTGTCTCCAGTAGTAGACTGACATCACTACTAGCTAGTAGGATATCATCCACATACAGAATTAGGAAGATAAACTTCCCATCTTTAAACTTTGAATAAACACAGTTGTCCTCAATATTTTTTTTAAACCCAAATTTCTTTATCGTACTGTCAAACTTCAAGTACCATTGTCTTGAAGCTTGCTTTAACCCATAAATCGATTTCTTTAGACGGCATCTTAGTTTTTCACTTTCTTCCATAACAAAACCTTTCGGTTGTGCCATGTAAACATTTTCCTCCAAATCCCCATTTAGGAATGCTGTCTTTACATCCATCTGATGTAACTCTAAATCATAATGAGCCACTAGAGCCATTATGATTCTGAAAGAATCTTTACATGAGACCGGAGAAAATGTCTCATTGTAATCAATCCCTTCTCTTTGAGTAAAGGCTTTTGCCACGAGTCGTGCTTTATATCTTTCTACATTCTCTTGGGAGTCGAGTTTTGTCTTGTAGACCCATTTACAGCCTACTGTTTTGGCTCCTTTAGGAATTACTTTTAAGTCTCAGACTTTATTAGCCTTTATAGACTTCATTTCTTTTTCCATAGCCTCAAGCCATTTTGAAGAGTTTTCGCTTCTCATGACTTCTTCAAATGAGGTGGGATCATCCTCCATTTGAAATTCTTCTGTCTGATAAACTTCATAGTCATCAGAAATAGCTGATCTTCTTACTCTTTGAGACCTCCTCGGGGCCTCTTTATTTTGTACATTTTCTGTTTGAGGCTGTTGTTGCTCCCCCTCATCTGTGACAATAGGTTCTATTGAATCCTAAGAAACAAGTTCCTCATTCTCATTTATTGTTGCCACAGAAGGAACAATAACAGGTGCTTGCACCACAGTGTCTCGCACTATCGGTACAGCGACAGCAGGTAGTGTAAAGAATGGCTCTTGAATCATCGGAGTAGGCGCATACGCCCACTTCTCTTTAAGGTCAATCTCTCGAGCTACCATGCTCTCCCTCATCATCTCATCCTCTAAGAAGACAGCGTGTCTCGTTTCTACAAACTTTGTATGTCTATCTGGACAATAGAAACGATAACCTTTTGACTTTTCTGAGTAACCAATAAAGTGGCAACTCTCAGTTTTGGGATCTAGTTTCCTAAGATTTGGGTTAAATACTTTAGCCTCAGCTGGGCTCCCCCATACTCGTAAGTGGTTTAACGAAGGAACTCTACCTGTCCACAATTCGTATGGTGTTTTCGGCACCGACTTACTTGGTACTCTGTTGAGAATATGAATGGCGGTTTTTAACGTCTCCATCCACAAGCTCAATGGCAGTGTAGAATAGCTCATCATACTTCGCACCATATCCATCAAGGTATGGTTGCGTCTTTCAGCTACTCTATTTTGCTGAGATTCGCCCGGTGTAGAATATTGAGCTACTATTCTATTTTCCTGTAGAAACCTTGCAAAAGGTCCAGAGACTTGTCCATACGGGGTATGCCGACCGTAGTACTCTCCCCCACGATCAGATCGGACTATCTTTATCTTTAAATCGTGTTGGTTTTCAACTTCAGCCTTAAATATCTTAAATTTATCCAATGCTTCGTGTCTTTTTTTGATTGGATAAATATATCTATATCGGGAGTAATCATCCGTAAATGTTATGAACAAGTCATAACCATCTATACTCTTCACAGAAAAGGGACCATAAATATCCGTGTGAATAATTTGTAGAACTCCTGTGCTTCTTTTTGCATCTTTCTTAATTTTCTTTACATATTTTTCTTTAATGCAATCTCGACATTATTATAAGTCTAAGAACTCTAGTGGAGGAAAAATATCATTCTTAACTAGTCTTTCTATTCTCCCCCTCGAAATATGGCCTAAACCACAGTGCCATAATTTCGACGACTCATCTAGAGTTCTTTTTCGTTTTCTATTTTCATTCATGGACGAGGATTCTTTTATTTCGCACGCAACGTTATCATTATCGCATACGACATTCACATTATCACGTAGTGATAGTAAATAAAGCTCATTTTGTAAGATGGCAAAACCAACACATTCTTTATTAAACTTTATTTCACACTTGCCATTTCTAAAATAACAATCATAACCATCATTATCTAAACATGAAACACTAATCAAATTCCTCTGTAGAGAGGGTACATAACGAACATCTCTAAGTATAAGAATGAAGCTATTAGCTAGCTCTAATGAAAGATCGCCAACGGCTTTAACTTCAGCTTGGACTCCGTTTGCAACTTTAATGCATCTTTCTCTTCTTTGCGTAGTCCTCGTCGAACGGAATCCCTGCAATGAATTAGCAACATAAACAGTTGATCCAGAGTCAATCCATCAAGTAGATTTTAAATATTGCACATATAGGGATTCATTTATAAAGGTAATAATATTCTCACTTTTTTTTGCTATGATCATCTTTAAATATGAAGGACAGTCCTTTTTGTAGTGTCCTGTCTTCTTGCAGTGAAGGCACTGATCTTTGTCCACTGCAAATTTATTCTGATGAGGCTGATGGACAGGGGCTTTTCTCTTGTTCTTTGAGGAGTAGTTGTTGAAGTGTTTTCTTTTGTTATCCTTTACATAGTTGATAGAACCACTATGTGAAGCTTTAATTCTATCTTCCTCTTGCACACACATTGCTACGCACTTTTCCAAGTCCCAAGACTCGGGTTGCATATTGTAGTTGACAATAAACGTTTCAAACTCTTTTGGCAAAGAAGTAAAAACCAAATAGATAAGAAGTGTATTCTTGAGACCCAGATCCATTGGTTTGAGCTTCGATGCCATGTTGCTCATTCTCAGTATGTGCTCTCTAATGCCACCGTTACCACCAGAGTACTTTTCATTCACAAGTTGTCTAATGACTTGTGTGGCGTATATCTTTGAAGAGCCAGTAAATTGACTCTTTATTCTTTCAATGTACTCTGTAACGGTGTCACACTCTGCGATTGAACCCACAATTGCAGGCTCAATCGTGTTCTTTATCACAGCCATACATTTCTTGTTGGCTGTGGTCCATTTTCTATGCTCAAGATCATAAGACATCTTTAAGGGAGCAAAATCCCTCTGTCTTGTCTACCAAGCAGCATCAGTCTCATTCTCTTTTCTCACTGGCTCCTCAGGCTCAGTGGGACATGCTGTGGTCAGGACCCAGTCCACCTCAGCCAAGATAAACGCTAGGTCTATCTTTTTCTTCCACTCTCCATAATTGTCACCTTTGAGAGTGGAAATCTCTTTGATACAACTCATTAAGTTGTATCCGCCTGTAAACAAATCAAATAAAGTGAGAACATAAAAAAACAGTAAAATTATATGTCTTATTTTCAACGTTAGTCAAAATATGACACACAATTTTATATTATACATTAAATCTACATCACCGTTGGGCAAAAATAGAAAAAATGTATAAATGTCAATTACAAAAATTATAATATTGTTATTATCAACGTTGGTCAGAGAATAGCAATATCATAATTATCTGAAATTTATTACTATTTTTCCAAAATTAAATTCTTCCGTTGGTTCGAATTTAATAATGAAAAATAATTTCTTTAAAATGCGCAGCGGAAAACAAAATTTCTTTAATTTTCAGAAGCAATTACTTTATTTTTCTGTTCTGTTAAAATTATCCCGTTGGTTCAAATTTTAACAGATTTAATTAGGCAAAAAATTACCTAATTAATCAATTAAAAAATGCCTCTGAAAAAGAAATAGAAAAACTTTTCTTTTGGGCTGAAATTGAAATTCGGCCTGGCCCATTGGCCTGTTGCAATTCGGACAAGCCAACCTGGGCTTGGGCCGAAATTTCACTCTCCCTCTTGGGCCGAATCTGACCCATTTAGCCATCGCGCGATCTGGACCGTTAGATCGAGATCGGACAGATGCGCTCATTTTTCGGAGGTATAAAAAGGATGCAAGTGCTTCCAACCCTAACCCTAATTCATTTGCTCTTTTCTCTCCCACTCTTTTCACGAGTTTCTGGTTGGGAGATCTGTCGGCGGCGCCCGCGCGGCTTTGTTGCGCTATGAAGCGCGTCAGCTCTAGCGTGGCCGCGCTGCACGCCTCGGTAGCCGCGTCGCCCGCGC
>BCLH01000429.1:107482-135421 GCA_001602315.1 Zoysia pacifica
AAATCGAAAATCAAAAATGAATTTAAAGAAAGAGCTCTTTCAAATGGGCCGAACACAGATGACAGATTCTACTTCAGCCGTGATAAACACCCCATTGAACGTAGTGTGTCGGCAACAGCCACTTAACTATTCGCTGTACAGTATACAGATATGTGAGTGTACCTTTTATTTTTTTATTACTGATTTGTGGTGGTATCTTTATATATTAAATGTCATGTGTTCTTTCAATTCTTGTTGCATCACGTCACATTAAAAAATATTAATCGTCAAATTAAAATTTAACGATGAATATTAGAAAAAAAAATCATTTTTTCGGTCAACGTAGCAGGGTGCTTTTACTTGACAGAAGCATGCATAAATGACCGTACTATCACTCTTGCTTTTGCTTTTTTAAGTCTACACGCTATTCTGTCACAGTTAATTTCATCTTATTCAATAAAATGAAATATATATTATATATTTTCTTATATTTTTATTTATTTAAAATATGATTTATAATTTTACGCATTTCAAAAATATGAATTGTGACGATGTCTTCCACTGAACAGAAAGAGTACCAAAAACATTTCAAAACGTCATTCGCTAAAGACCACAACGGTCTAATTAAATTTTTTAACTTTATGCAAACTTCTCGTAGTTGAAGCATATTCAATACTATAATCCGATGCTATTTAGGTCACGATTAGAAAATCTGCGCGGCAATTGTCGCGCTTTTTCGTGTATGCTTATTTCAAAAGATATAAAAGAAGTTCTTATAAATTTATTCTACTTCGATGTCTTACAAGCATATACTACAATTAAAAATATTTATATGTTATAAAAATGTATATTTAGATAATTTAAATTGTTTTATCTCTTAAAAATGTTTTTTGATTACTATAAGATCTAAGATTCAATTTTTTTTCCGCTTACAACTTCGGTCTAAAAAAAATAATAACTTTGAACGCAATATTTTAATTAAATATTGTCAATATAAATTAAAAATAATTTTAAATTTATTAAATTACAAAATTAGAAATAATTTGTTTTAAAAATACTTTCTTAAAAGCGCACTATTAAATATTATATATATAACAAATGTTACATTTATGCACCATATCGATAACTTTTTTTAGACCGAAGTATATATTTATAGAACTTTGTTATCTATGTCAAAGTAACAGTACTTTTATTTATTAAATAATAAATTTAAAGTACCCTGCTTCAAATAAAAATACATAATAAAAATATAAAAAAAATGCGACAATTAGCATGTAGATTTTCTAAGTTAGTATATGGTTAATGTTGCGTAAGCAAATCCTTGATGCCGTTACAAACTCTCGTCCCTATGTTTTAATACAATAGATAAACAAGTATTGATTGGATCAAGGATTACTGGAGCAGATGGTTTTACCAGGAGACGTATGATTTTGAGATAAGCATACTGTTGCATGTTTTTTGAGCGAGACAGATTCAGAAAAGGATTAAAAAAACTGAAAAGAAAGGGAAAAAAATTTGCTTTGGATGTGCTGGAGTGCCAGGACCGGCAGCAGCAGTCCCCATCCCATGATTCATGCTGTGCTGGTCGCCGCTTTCGTGGTCTCAGTTCGGGTCCCCGCCGCGCCGTCCCGTTCCACTGCATTTCCATCCCATTCCACCCTCCTCTTCTGAACCCTCGACCACGCACAGCGTATCGGTATCGAACCTGAGTCCTGAGCTGCCCACTCAACGGTATCTTCTTCCCTCTCCTTTCCCACTACCCAGCCGCCGGATGTAGCTCAACCACTTCGGCTTCGGCTTCTTCCTGAGCTCCGTTCGGCAGGGCGCGGATAGGAGGCGGACCAGGAAGGAACAAAGCAAAGTCTTTTACCGGTGATCTTGAGTATCAGTCCCTCAAGGCTGCCGAGAAAGAGAAGGTTTTTATCCTTTCTGCACCCCCCCCCCCCCCTCCTCCTCTGTCCTCAGATTTCTCTCGAGAACGGAGTGGTCCCGGATCTGTGAGCGCTTCAAGATTCAGTCAGTTAGACTTGCTTTCCGGAATGATTGATGTGCTGAATACTACTAGTAGCAAGTGGAGTATAAGAGTAGAGACGATTTGGTTCGTTACCATACCCGTACATTCTGCAGACCAATTTATTGAGTGCCAGAACAACTGCCTCGCGTTCGTTCCCCTTGTCCAGGATATTGCGGTGCTGTTGCCTTTCTGTCGCATTACTTCTTGGTGACGATATAGTGTCCCCTTTCTTCCTTCCTGTAACTAACAGATCGTCTTGCCTTATTTACAAGGAAAGTGAAAATAGTGTTAGGAAGTGTTCGAATTGTTCAAGTCTCAAGAAATTTGACATAGTTGGAAAGCACTGATTTTGCTGTGTTTATCGAACAGGCTGGAATGGAGGCTATAACCTTGATGGCTGGCGCCATTTGACTGCTGCTCATCGTTCTTCTCTAAGTGCTGGGGGAGGTTATGGCCATGGAAGCTCATAAGCTCCGGTTCGTCAGATGCCCGAAATGCTACCAGCTTCTTGTCGAATACCCCTCCATTCCTGTTTACAAATGTGGTGGTTGTGGTACTGTTCTCAGAGGTACGAATTATTATCTATCTTCTACAACTTGTTCATGAAATTTCTCAGTTTTCAAGAGCAATTTGATCATTGTCGCTAATGTGATGCAGCGAAAAATCGAGCTGTTGCTGCGCCTGCCATGCAAGCTAACTCAGAATCTGATGAACAAAACAATCTTCCAAGTGGTCATAAAGAGTCCCCTCAAGATAGCAAATCAATTTGCTTGGATGAGCTGAAAAGTGCTTCTTCTGTTGATCAACCTCATGACAACGTTGCTGATGGGATTGTTTCATCCCCTGTCAACCATACCAACTCATCTGAGGACAGAATCGAGGAAAGTGCAGTGTCTGTCGCAGGTAATGTGTCACCTATGGAGAATCAGGAGGAAACGTGCTTGTCAATTGAAGAGAATACTCAAAATCCTGGGATTACAGTCGAAGAGGCGCATGAAAAAAGCACGGGAGCTGATCTTTGTTCCGGTTCAATTGAAGAGTCAGAGAATCTTGATACAAGTGAAAATGCAAACAGAGGCAACGTAGAAAAGGTTGATGTGAGTGAAATGAGTATTCTGCATAAGAAGAATGAGGTAGTTCAAAGGGAGGAGAGGGTTCACACATATGAAGATATACATGTTGAATCTCATGAAGCTTTGATTGAAGAGTTGGAGAGGTCTTTATCATTTAGCAGCGATGATGAATATTTTTCAGATGAAGCTGAAACTAGCGGTCTTAGTGATGCTCTACGTCATCAAATGGGTAGCCGCAGATTTATGTTAGGGGGAAAAATGAATGAGACTTCTCGAAATGATCCACATGGCCGATTGATTGAAGAATTGGAGATGTCTTTCAGTGACGCAGAAGAGCCAATAGAGCAGCATGTGGTGGTCGCAGACAGAATTGACGGAAGCAAACATGATAAGCATCCACCAATCTTGGATGCTGAAAGTGCGATTCCATGTGAAGAAAGCATCCCTTCACTTGACAATGGGGATCTGGAACCCGAGGAAACGGTTCATCAAGAAAATAGGCCAATAGACAATGGCAATCAAGGAAAAGAAGATATTGAAGATGACACCAATACTGCCAAATGCTTTCATGGAAATGAGCATCCACAGATTCTGGGTCATGAAAGTGCACATCCATGTGAAGAAAGCATCGCTTCACGTGACAATGGATATCTTGAATCTGAAAAAACTTTTCAGCAAGAAAATGGACTCATTGACAATGGCAATGCAGATACTTGTGAAGAAAGCATCCCTTCAGTTGACAATGGGTATCTTGAATCTGAACAAACGTTTCAGCAAGAAAACAGACCGATTGACAATGGCACTGCACATCCTTGTGAAGAAAGCGTCCCTTCACTTGACAATGGACATTTTGAATCTGAGCAAACGTTTCAGCAAGAAAACAGACCGGTTAATAATGGCAATGCACATCCTTGTGAAGAAAGCATCTCTTCACTTGACAATGGACATCTTGAATCTGAACATACATTTCAGCAAGAGAACAGACCGACTGACAATGGCAATGAAGGAAAGAAAGATATTGAAGATGGCAACAGTGTTGCCACCGATGTTCATTGGAACAATCATATTGCAGTTGCCAGTGAGATTCACGAAGAGACACTCCATGAAAAAGAGCCTGTAGATGCAGAAGTTGTGCATCCACTTGAAAGGAATATCTCTTCAGTTGATGATGGCAAAAGTATTCAAACAGATGGCCTAATGGCAGAGAGCACTCGAGAAAAGGAAGAGGCCTGTATGGATGATGACAGCATGATCAGTTACACTCATGGGAATGAGAATTTGGTGTTTACAGATGAGGATAAGTCAGAGAAAGTTCATAATAGTGAAGATGTAGTATTTGATCACACTAGAGAAAGTAAAGGGAGCCATGTGGTGGATGATGATCAAGCTAACTATATTAATGGGGAAGAGAATGTTTCATCTGTAGATGAGCATGTTGCTGAGAGGATTGATAAGGATGAGCATGATAAAGATCAGCAGTCTCTGGAAGCCGAGTTTTTCAGCACTGAACATGTCAAATCTGAAGTAACCGTTCAGCAAAAGGTGCTAATAACTGATGGCATCGAACAAGTAGGGGGTGTTATGGGAGATGGCAATACAACCAACTCTATTCAGAAAGACAGTGCTGCTGTTTCTAGCTGGTCAAATAAGAGGACTCAATGCAGGTTACCTAGTTTTAATAATGATAAAGAACAGCTGCCCTACAAATATGGAGTTGGTCAAGTTCAGCAGGGACTGTCACTTGATGCTGAGGACTTAAGATCGATCCAGCACTTCACCAAGTCACAAACTGATGGTTCTTCAAGTTCTCTTTCAAGTGGTTCTCCGAGCCAGGGAAGTTTGATGCACAGAACCTCAAAGAAGTTCAATAATATTGTTAGACATGAGCGCCTAAAAAAGATGGACGAACTAAGAGATCAGCTGAGTAGGTTATCTAGCCAGAAAAGCATGGAGAAAAGGTATCAGAAGAGAGGCGCAGAGTATCAGCAACAATCCGATCGCTATGATGCTGAGCAGCATCTTCATAGTGTTGATATTGATTCTATCCCAAATTCACTTGCTCTTGAATCCTATTATCGTCGTGAAAGGCCACCAAGGTACCAGCCATCCAATCCTTTCTCTCCAACCCAAATATACCCACGTGGCCATTTCGGGCATGCCCAAATAAACATACCATACAATTATGATATGTGGGAGTTCAATTCATATTACCAGTCTTCATATGCTGAAAGCACAGTTCCCGACCACGAGTCGCTGACGTCAAGTTACAAGGAGCCAAAACGAGTGGTCAGAAAGCATATTTTACGGCCTCTGTCAGGTGCTTCGCCATTCAGCATCTGCAGCAGCTGTTTCAATTTGGTTCAAATGCCATCAGATATGTACATATCAAAAGCAAAGATTGGCAAAATGCAGTGCGGTAAGTGCGCCAAGGTTCTTGTTTTATCCTTTCCTGCCGCATATCATGCAGAAGGAAAGATCAGCAAAGAAATCACACAACAGTTAAAGGAGTCTGCTGGCAGCGCGATTGCTAAGAATAAGGATGCTACTTCTCATTCAGCTGAGTGCCTAAGAGGGCCTGTTAGCATAAATGAAGAATATGGAGCATCTTTCACAAGAAGCTTTTCTACTCAGGCTGGAGCAAGCCTTGCTGCCACGCAAAGTGGCAAGAAGGTGTCTGACTCGGCACTTCATCGACTGATGGGTTATGATTCAGCAAGCCAGTTGTTACGTCACAGTAGACCGCTAGATGATGGATATGATAGCTTCGAGTCAATGGTGCCGGTCTCCAGTAGAGTATCCCGGAGAAAGAACATGTGAAGTTCTGCATTGATGTGAAAAGTTTAGTCTCTTGCAAGTAGGACTGGAAGGCAGATCAATTTTGGAGCATGGTTCAATCTCCATACTCCTTGTCTACAAATAGTTTCACAAGTTTTCAAGAGAGTCAGATTTGTTGAAGTCATTGGTTTTATCAAATTTTTTAGTTATGGTGTATATAACATATTATTCTTCCTGTAAATTTGCATATTTGATTCTGTAATCCCAGTTATTGAGTTATAGTGTTAGCACCTAGTGTCTTCCACTCCTTTGTTCATTTCTTTTTTTTTTTTTTCTCCTCTCAGTTCCAAAATTGTGACATTGCTCTAACAGGGCAACACTGGTTGCACATGGTTTCTGTTGTTGCGCACGCAATGTGCATGTGTGGAGATGAAGGGAACTACCGAACCACTCTGTGGTTCATGTGGCTTGTCTGGGATGACACGCTGGGTGTCTCATGATCGCAGCAGACAGAGTTGTTGCAAGTTGCTCTTACACTTGATTTTGAGTGCGAAGTGCCAACAGCTCAGGACAGGATAATATAATACAACTGTCGGTGAGGCGCTTGTTCTGCTGATGTTTCGTTCGATTCCTTCTGTTGCTTGCCCTTTGCAGGCAGAATGTGGGCTCATAAAGTTCGTGTCGTTCTGTCTTTTGGGTGATTAGCCTCTTTGTGTTTCCTCTGAAAATGAAAGGTGAAAATATGGGGCAAGTAATTTATTTGCAGTTGGTACTCATTTGATGCCATTGTCCACCTAGCGGATGCAATAAAGCTTCCTCACGCATATTCTTGAGGCACATATTATTTTGTTGTACCTCAACATTTGTGAATTTCAGCGTTCATGAACTGTGATACGATTTGTAATTCTTGTGGCTATGCGACCGCGAGTCGAAATTCCCACTTATTACTGGCTGCTGCTGCTAGCTAGCTCCAGAATGTTGTTATGGTCATGGCTGCTGAAGCTCTGCGACTTTGCGCGCGTCTTGTGTTGCTGGCCAGGCAAGGGAGCTGTTTCAATATACTCCCACTTTTGTGCGCTCCATCCAGGTTGTGGCCAAACGGATTACTGGCTGTTGTTACTTTTTTTAAAAAAAAAAAACTCTGAAATTTAAAGACACAAATCTCATAGTTGAGGGAACTTTAATTTGAATTTAAACTAAAGGTCAAACCTCATGGAGACCGGGCCGTAAGCACGCAACGCCAGCCCGTTATTATCATATTGAGCATCACATGGTTAGAAGGCCTGGTACAGCCCAAAGGATGTTCTGCCACTTAGGCCCAACTATCAATGGTGGTTCAGCCCATAAGATGTTCTGCTCTCTTCTTTTCTTTTTAAAGAGGAAAATATCAGGATATTTTCTTTTGCCCCCCCCCCCCCCACCTTGATTCCTTGACCCATGTGAAACACTAGATCTTCTTGGAATAATCGTACCGAGGGATGATATGGTACTTAGACTCGGTTCATGAGCAGTGAAGAGCTAGTTGTTTAATGCAGTATTTTAGCAAAAATCAAGGCAGCAAATTGATACTGCTAGCTCGTGTGAGCAGCTCAGAGAACACCCTGGCCTGGCCCTGGGGCCTGCATGAACCACAAATGTACGGCCGGTCTGCTCACAAAATATCACCACACCACACCATTGGAAAGTGAAGAGAAGACAGATGCGTTGGAATGGAACGTGAGGCTCGAGGGAACACGCGTCCCCTTCCACGACGTCGCCGTTGCCTCAAGAAAATCAAGCACACAAGCAGCCGAGAGGGGGCAGATGTGGCTGCCGTTCTTGCACGTAAGTTGGTGGTTGGTGGTTGGAATCGTAGCTATATCTAGTCAGTTCCATGATTAGTCTTGCTAATGGCCCATATATAGCTCGAAATTTTCTTAATCTGATTAATGCATCACACTCCTATATAGTTGTGCACATGTACTTAAGCTCATAATCCAAGAGATCGTCAAAGCCCCAAATTAACAAGCACTGTATCGTCGGCCGGCCCATCACCATCAAGGTGCATGGAGCAAGCTAAGCTAAGGGCTGTGTCCGTGTGGACTGGGGATCGAGCACCGCGGCTGCTCCGATGGTTTCTGTGGCACACACCTTTCCATCCATCCGTCACACTATCTCGCGGGACACGCTGTTTATTTTTACCATCTTATTTCAAGAAATTGATATGATAATGTCTTTATCTTATCATCCAGAAATACATAACGGCGTCCCCAAATTCAGACACATTTTCCATGTGAACACGCGTCCTCCTTTTCACGGATGTGTGTTGACACTTGGGCTATTGCATGCTCCAGGTTGCAACAGTGTCTGACCAAACATCAGGTGTCTTGATGTGAATACTCCACTGAATAGAGAGACCTGATGAGCTACTCAGCTTGCTGGCTCTGCTTAATTACGTCATCGTGCTGAGGTCACTGCTCCATAGATCCTTGATGAGGTTAGGTGCGGGCACAAACCTGGACCAAACATCGAGAGAGAAATGCCCCGCCGAAGTAATAGCTGATCGGAAGGACCATTCCTATCGCAACTGCTTGTTGGATCTTGGCACGTTATTCGCTAAAACGGCCAACATAGCACCACTGATTCAATTTAAGAAAACATCTAGTGCAATAAGTTCAAGTGATTGTGTTTTTGAAAATTTTAAACAAGGTTATATTCTTTTCTGTGAGGAAATTAGTGTGATATGGCCCCCTAGCAGCATAGTTTATACTCTTGCGCATATTCACTATGGTTCAAAAAATTCTATGAAAGCGACAGTTTCACATCATGTTTTTTATTTCCAACAGAAAACACACTTGGGGACGTACGCCTAATACCTTGTGCACACATTTTTTTTAATATCTTGACGGCCCTAATCATGCACACACTTGGTACTGTCCGTCCTCGTGCAACACGACCGGCGACCCCCCATTCGTCCGTCCGAGGTCCCCGGGGACCTATGCGCGGTTCCATACGTGAAAAGGTTGCCGAGTGAGAGGTGGCCCCACGATGTACTACGCGTTTGAAGGAGGAAGAAGGTCATGGCGACCGTCGATCGAGAGGCTTGCAGTAGCCCTATAAATTAGTAAGCTGCCCGGCCGTCACCATAGATAGAGCCAATAAGCCAGACATCTTGAGAAGCACCGGCTAGCTAGCCGTTGCAGAGAGCTAGCTCTCCAATCGAGCACCTTGCCAGCGCACGATGACGACGCTGGGGCGGGAGCTGGAGCTCGTGGCGCAGCTCCGTGAGCTGCTCTCTCCGAATCGGAGCAACGGTGCGTGGCCGTCATCGACGGAGACCGGCAAGCTGATGCTAGATGATGAACTCTCAGTTAAGGTGGAGAGCGGCGGGCTGCCGCCGGATGCTAGCCGCGACTCGACTAGGGCCGCCGAGGCGGCGTGCAGCGGCAGACGGCGTCGCCATGGGACCAAGAGAGCCCGGAACAAAGACGAGCAAGTAGAGACGCAACAACCTCCTGGCACTTGCAGCAAAAGAAGGTAGGAGTACTTACTGCATCCGCGCTCCTGATTTTTTTGGTGGCCTGCATGCTGCAACGTTGTCGATCTATTGGCTCTGAATCTGATGTCTCATGGATGGATCGACCTCGAACGCTGCAGGAAGAAGCAGCAGCAAAGCACATGGCTTGTGACGTCGGTGCCCGATTTCGACGGGTACCAGTGGAGGAAGTACGGCCAGAAGCACATCGAGGGCGCCATGTACCCAAGGTACGTATTGTACCTTAATTGGAATAATGATTCAGTAATCTAGGAGTACTATCAAACTCTCAAAATAATAATATTTGTTGATTGAGTGCTCCATCAATCGAGTTTATAACTATTTAATTAATGGTCGCATTTTGAATCAAGACGAGATCGAGCTCGTAGCTTATTACCATTATGGAATCAACATGTTTCGGTAGAAATCAAAATCTTAGGAGGAAAGATTTACTAGAAAAATTGGTTGATTCCAGTAGTTTACTGATCACATACATCTCTGTGTTCGAATGGTCTTATTCAGGCACAACTAATTTGTTCTCGTCAGAAATATATAGAAAACTATTCCTGAGGACAACATAACAAATTGTGACCTGAAGACGCGTGCAATTTCTTGTCATCGAATCCAACAGTATGCATATTCTTCTATCGATCGAGATCTAAAGAGCCGATTGGCAGGTGCACCAATCCTTTTGATAGTGACACTAGTGATGGAACTACGTGTCCTTTCGTTTGGCCCCACCACAGCAAAGCAGTGCTACAACGATCGAATGGCCTTATTCGGTCGTGTTACACGTTGGCTACGTTGCCACATTCAAAATCGCATCCAGCAAGGACGATCGATCGAGTCATTATCGACGACGTAGACAGTTTAGCTTGGAACTTAATCTCTGATGAATCTGCCTTTTCTATTATTTACAAGCATAAAATAAAGTAAAAAAACTTGAGCTGATCGAGAGACTAGAGTTAGTGAATCAACTGACGAGTGGCATGCTGAACGCAGGAGTTACTACCGGTGCACACGGAGCGCGGAGCAAGGCTGCCCCGCCAAACGGACGGTGCAGCGCAACGACGACGCCGGCGGTCCTGTCACCTCGTCCCCGAAATACACGGTGGTGTACATGGTGGAGCACACCTGCGCCGCCAACGACGACGGGTCCATGCTCGAAGCGCCGCCGGTCATCCTCGAGACCACCGCCGTCGTTCCACCTGCCACCAAGAACATCGCGGGAACGTTCCTGCCGGATCAGGCGGATGATCAGGCTCGTCGTCATGAAGTTGGCGCGGCGGCGGTTGTCGACTCTGCCGCTGAAGTCGGCTCCTCTGGTAGTCCCGCTCCTGCCGTGTCCGTCACCACCACCACCACCACCACCACAGGTGCTCACACTGAGTCTCCGGCGAGCTCGGTCGACGACGCCACTTGGAGCGGTATGGCTAATAATAACAACAGTAACGACGTCGTCGACAACTTGCTGTACGACGACGGGCTGTTCGCCTTGGACGACAGGTGGGCCGAGATGTCGTCTGCGCTGGTCCACGATCAGGACATGGACGACTTCATCACCGGGCCGATCCGGTCGCCGGTGCACGTCGCGGCAGGCAGTTGTTGGACGGTTGACCAGCAGTACCTGCTGCAGCTCGTCAATGACGAGCCCGTTAGCCATTTCTCTGCGGCAGGTTTCACTTTCTAGATGGAGCGTTACATAGCGATGAGTACCTGATGGTCCCCTGATGGGCCAGAACTCAATATGAACGGACAATTCCTTGGGTAGCTAATGCAATTAGGCCCAACTGATGAGAGCCCTGATAAGAATTAACAATCGTCTTGATACATGGAATCACTTTTAAGCAGGAGATTTGCTTAAAACACCACTTGCTATATATCTGATGCAGCTTCTCGTGACACTCCTTGTTATGACAGTGATCTCTCGACTCCATGTTCCAGAAGCACTTATTATCTAGTGCCTACTGGAGTAGTACTAAGTGCTCCCTGTGGTTACGCCGGCTAATACAAATCTACACGCCGGTGTCAACATTTTAAAACCCAACGAAATACCCTACCAAACTGCATCTGCTGATGGTGCCGCTGATAGTTATTATATTGTCTAATCACGCGTAATGTTTACTGATGAGATTACCGCCAGCACGTGCTTATTTTTGTTTGAACGAACATATATATACGTTCAGTCTCTGATCTGGTATCAACGAGGCCGTTCTCTCTCTTTTCAATGTACCAATGTTTCAGTCATTTTTTTTTCGTTCTGAAATCGATGATCTTATGGAAGCTTCTTCAGAAGGATGGAATTACTATTTTTCTGTTGCTCTAATTTTGTAGCTTTGTCAGCTGATCAGGAATCAGGACACTGGACGACGGTGTGTTACCTGCATATCAAATCGAGATTAATTTCGCCATCTGTTTTAATCGGGCTCACCTCCGAGTGCGTTGTCCTCGATTGAATTCTGCCAGGCGCGGGGCTGGCCATGCCCATGCGTTAACACGTACGGTAGTCTCTAGCATATGGTCATCACTTTTTTTTTGAATGTATGTGGTCATCACTTAGTCGTTTGCTCGGTCAACTGTAATCGCTATAGGAGTAGCTTGTTTCCCAGCAAACCAGGGTCATATTTAATTTGAGAATGGATAAAATTCGTTTGATTTGAGTCAGATACGGTGTAACAGTCTACCAGTACACGACGGACTGGAGGGGCCATTTTCTATTCAGGGGGACTCCATCACAGCATGTTCAATTGCCTTTTGAATGTAAAACTTCATGGGGAAATGTTTATTATCTGATCCACATATATATTTTTTAATGATAGACTTGAAATAAGTTTTTTGTTTTCTTGATCGTAAGCTATGAACGGGTAAAAAAATTGGATACAATATTGTAATTTTAAAAATCAATAGCTGAAATTAATTCAAGAAGGAGAAGTACCTCCGATTCCTCTCAAACACGGTATATAACAAAACCTCTTGTTCTAAAACGAAAATAAAGCTAGCCGCCTTAGCTTCTTAATTTATTAAATAAATGCATGCGGCTTTTGTTGTGCCGTGTATTGACCGATGCGTCTAACTGCAGTGGGTGCATGAATGTCAAATAAGCAAATCTTATCCGACGTTAAGTGCTCGTATAATCAGCAAAGTGCAACGAAGCTTCGATGGAATGGCACATTATTTTACTTATTATACAAACGACAGGTATATATCGGCTTTCCAAGTGCTACATATATAGTACTCGATGTAGGTGCTGCGAAGATCGCATTATTGTCTGTAAATGTTCAGTGCCACAATGTTTCAACATTTCTTCTTTCTGGTACAAGCAAGTCTTCAAAATCCCCGTAAAAAATGGCATAAGTCGGCAAAGAGGAATCCAATTGTTGGGCAATTAAACAAAGAGGAGAATATATAATGCTTTGCGGTCTTCTGTGGCGCGAATTATAGTGTCTTCTGTCCGATCTTAGCTTGGATCTGAAATCATGTCAAGGTAACCATGCGCAGATGCACTGATATTGTCGGTACTAATAAGCATTACACTCCCCAAGGTGCTGTTTGGGAAGAGGAAAATGGATGGTGGGATTGGGTTTAAGAAGAGGAAGTGAAAATCTACACCCTCTATTTATCCATCTTTTTAAATCTCAACCATTCATCCATTTCTGATCTCAAACCCACCTAATATTTTCTATTTGTCAAACACCACCCAAAGATATCTGAATCAAACACTTTATTCTTAATAATTATTAACTGAGTAAAAAATCATTCCAATTAAGAACTAATGCCGAAAACTGAAGACCCTATTTGGAATGCAGAAAGTATTTCTATTCTTTCATTTTTTTTCTGTGAAATTGAATTGATTCATGTAAATTTTTTATGATATTCTAATGAAATTCCTACGTTCCTAACGAGCGTTAGTAGTTAATGACCCCTGCTGCAATTGAAGGTATGGTAGACTCCATCACAGCATGTTACATACTGCTCCCAGCCGACAAAGTTATTTTTTATTTCTAATAAATTATTTAAAAAAGAAAGAGGGAATCGGAGTTTTTTTTTTGTGAAAACAAGAAGGAATCGGAGTTAAAATGGCTGTCGGCATTGACTAGATCAGGTTACATTTCACATCGCTTTGACCCGTAACAGGTGCGTTTGACCCTTTTTCGGCAGGTACGACTGTGCGGAAAGGATGAATTGAACTTGCGGTAGGGCTTCGTTCCCATGATTATGTGTAAATTATGACTTACTCGGTCCGGAATAAGTGTCATTTTTTATTTCATAAAATCATGTTTGACCATTTAACTTATTCAAAAAATTATAAAAATATTAATTATTTTGTTATGAATTATTTTATTATTAAAAATACTTTAGTCATGACTTGCTCCCTCCGATTTTAAATTATTAACACTGTTAACTTCTAACTTCAATTTTAACCATTCGTCTTATTCAAAAAATTTGTTCAAATATGTAAAATTTTGTTATTATTTAATTTATCATTAGTAAAATTTAAATCATGACTAATAATTTTACACATTGAAACAAATTTTTTGAATAAAACGAATAGTCAAAGTTGATGTTAAAAATTATCGGTGTCAATAATTTAAAACCGGAGGAGGTATTTGTTTTTATATTTCTACAATAATTTTGAATAAGACGAAAGATCAAAGGTCATGTTCAAAAAATAAAAAATAAGACTTATTTTAGAACAGAGAGAGTATTACTCTTAAGACTGGTAAGGAAAATAAAGCTAATTAACCTGCTAACTTATATGGCCAATATGCTTTGCTTTCTAGAATAAGGTAGAAATATAGTAATTTTGATTTTCATCTGCATCTGGGTTCTGGAGCCCAGGCCCTAAGCATGAATGGATCAGACTAGCTGTCATCAAAGTTGCCCTATTTGGAACGTATAAATTTCACAGGAATTTTGTACGAATCAATTCAATTTCACAGAAAAACATGCAAAAAGGAAATGTTTTCTTATCCACATACTCCATATTTTAAAAATAGACTTGGAACCAGTTTTAAGAAATTTTTGCTCTTCTTGCAACGAGTAATGCATGCGGCTTTTGTTGTGGCGTGTAATGACATATTAAATTGCTTATAAAAAATGAAAAATAGATTTGCCTTCCATAAAGTGGTACATATTACTTCCTCCATTCCAAAATATAAGTATTTCTAAGTTTAATCAACGTCAATTTTTTATCACTTTGTCTATTAATAATAAAGAATTAATAATGTTTTATCATATAAAATTATATTTTTTGAATTCATTGTGAAATAAGATATCTTTAAAAAGCATCTTTTTATATTAAAAATTATGTAATTTTCTCAATATAGTCAAAGTTAGAAAATTTTGACTTTGACCAAACTTAGTAGTGCTTATATTTTGGAATGAAGGTAATACTGGATGTAGATATCGAGAAGATCACATTATTGTCTGTACAAGCAAATCTTCAAATTCCCCACAAAAAATGACATAAGTCGGCAAAGAGGAATGCAATTGTTGGGTACGTAATTAAACAAAGAAGAAAAATAATTGTTGAATCAACACTTTGTTCTCAATAATTATTAACTGAGTAAATAATCATTCCAATTAAGAACCAAATGCAGAAAACTTGAATTTGATAGGAAACCACTTTTCAATTGTTACATGTCGCTCGCAGCTTACATGGATTGGCAAACATTTCTCTCCCAATGGAATTTTATAGGCATATGTTGAAAACGGCTTTTTACGCACAAAAAAAAAAAAAGTACATGTTGTACGTTCACTTTGGTAAAAGTGACATGCATGAAGGTGACGAATGCAGTGACATAGAGGCGAGGTGACTTGATGACATGAGCTGCCGTCGGTCAATATGATGGCATAAACTTAATGGAAGAGAGCAATTACCCCCAAGGGGCATGATTAGACATGCATGATCCAATTTTGAGGTACCTATATAAATGAATTTTGATCTCTGTTAGGCCACTGCACTCTCAATGGGAGGTTTTCATTTTTATTAAATAAGATCGATGTCATAAAATTCTTTAGATGGCATAGAAAAAAATAGTTAAAAGAAACAGATTGATTGATTTTCATCTAAATGAAGCTAGATATACACAATCACCAGAATTTGACACGCTATGACCAGAAATAGAAATTAAAAGTTATAAAACACAAAAATGAAATTATGCATAGGATCGATGGGTTTGTTTTGCTCATGGTTTCAATGATATGCACGAACGAGCGGCGCGTGCGAAGCTGGGGGCGCGCGGTCCCCTTGATTCTGGTGGTCTGGTCACCGAATATAGAGAAATTTCCTCCGATCGCCGCCCTGCTCCCGCTCACCACCGAGCCAAACACTACCAATAAAAAAGGGGGGCCGTCCCATCCCATCCACCTTACCCTTTGAGCCAAGCACACTCTTAGGTAAAAACATAATAAAAGTTTCCACTGCAACAAGCTTTGTTAGAATAAACTGTTTTATGTGTCAGTAATTATGTATATTGCTTACCAATTTCATGCACATAGGCCTGAAAACAGGCTAAAATAAATAAAGTAAATGTAACGAGGGCCAAATTAAATTAGAACCAAGTGAAATTTCAATTTTTTTGAACTCCCTTTTATCACCCTACATGCACATGGTCACTTATTATGTCAGAGTGATACATCCTATTAGGGTAGATCTTAGTGTTTCAAAACTTTTAATTAAGAGCACTTTTGGGAAAAGAAAAATAATTTGAAATTTATGCACCATTGATTTTTTTTTCCTAATTATTTATGCGCAAGCTCTAATTTGTGTACACCTGCCGTTCTTAAATGGTCGTCTTTTTACTATTCATCTTATTCAAAAAGTATGATGAATATCATACATTTTATGACAATTTAATTTATTATTATAGGTTTTGAAATATGACCTATAATTTTAAATATCTATAATAATATTTTGAAGAAGATAAATAGTTAAATATGATGTCAACAACGACAACAACTTAAAAAGAGTGGGTATTTAAAATGAGATTCTAGCACTAGCAGTGAACCAAAAAGCTAGGTCAGGTGGGAACTCATACGAGGGACACCATTGCTTGAAGAATGAAGACCAGTCTTACGAATAGAACCTGATGAGCCCAGACAACACGAATTTGACTATATATAACCAATCCTTGTTGCAGGTTAACTTAGCTGATGCTGAAATCGACATCTAACCTGCTTTCCATGTACGTTCTGGTCACTACTCGTACAACATAGGAGTATGAGCAAACAACCTATCGCCTATCAGGGTAGCTGCCGAGTCAGGTTCTTTTCTAGCTAGACACTTTTATCGCTTTCCATGTGCTCTGTTCCTCGATCCTGCCTATATAGAAAGTTGTCCTGAATATACTACTGTCCAAGTTGCTCCTTAGAATGCATACTTAACAACGAGGTATCCTCCACCTATAAGTACAGAATATTAGGACTAATCTTATCGCCATAGCCAAGCAAAATTAGCTTCCTTCTTCGACACAGCTGCAGCCTGCAGGGAATTGAATCTGCAGCCATAGCCAGGCAATACCACGTGCCCAACAGCAGCAGGATGTGCGGCCTTCCTACTGGTCAGCCTCCAGCTTGCTACGACCCCTCCCGTATCGTCTGCGACCACCGGTCGGTGATGATGGAGATCGCCAGGGAGCAGTCTCTGGTGACGCAGCTGCGAGCTATCGTCCTGCCGGCGCTGCAGGCCGACGAACGCTCAGAGCTTGTGGTCCACATGTTCCAGAACATACTGGATTGCTCCAGCAAGGCCATGGCCGAGTTGCATCTTCTTCAGAAATCTGATGATTCTCCAGCTGAGGATACCCCACTGGTTGATGACAAGAAGAGAATTAGGAGGATTCCTGATGACTTCAACAAGGACGAGGATGTTATGCTCCATCATAAGAACAAGCGAAGGTATGTATCTATTAACTGTGCATGTATGGTCAAGTTAGTGCATTTGAGTGGAGCAATTGCTTCTCTTCATGTAATAATGCTTTGTTACGTCGTCTGTTGTTGAGGTTTTACTGATTCCTCTTTCTGTAAACAATTTTTAAGCAGGAGATTTGCTGTCTCGCAGTCAATTGAAACTCCTGTTCCGCACTATGATGGCCACCAATGGCGGAAATATGGCCAAAAGAAAATCAACAATGAAAAACACCCAAGGTAAGTTTTTCTACTTCTCGGTCTGAAAAATGCATACTCGATTCCATGTTCCAACAATCTGTTCTGAATATGACAAGAAATTAAACTGTACTAATATCTTGTATTTTATGCATAATTATTTGATTGTGCAGGAGCTACTACAGATGCACCTACAAACAAGAACAAGACTGCAAAGCAACGAAGACGGTACAACAACAAGATAAGAGCGTTGGCGCTGATCATCCAGTAATGTACACGGTCGTCTATCACGGCCAACATACTTGCAAGGGTACTAACAATTGTAGCAACTCAGTCACAGATGACTCTGAAACAAAGACACTGGGGCAAAGCAGCAGCTACAGCCAATCCAGCATCTCAACAAAGGATTGTTCAGAACCCTGCAGTGACCAGCAGATGTCCCAAGATGGTAATGAGCCGATCAACAATTCTGCAGATTTGGTCGCAGAAAACTACATGTATGAGGCATTCGACATGACTGCGTTTGCACCCTTGGAGCTGGAAAGTTGGGATTTAGCTGTACTCCTAGGCTTCGGTCCCTGATAATTAAGATATCAGCGAACAAGCTAAGTGTTCAAGCGGCTCAGTGTAAAGTGTAAACAAACGTAAGCATAAGCTACTCTATATCTGATCAGAAGCTTTCAGTATGTTACTTAGGTTATATTTGGTCAGAAATTGTAATTTTTTGTATCAACAACAGTAAAGAACAAAAAAAAAAATCCTTTAGAAACACCCACCTGCGGTTGTTTGAGAAAATAGACTTTGAGGAACCACTTGCTTACTACTAACAATTCTGTCCTTTTCACCAACATCTGATGGGATCTATGCAAAGACAGTAAAGCTGTCAACTTGCTTTGAGAGACGTTATCTTTCGTTCATACATAACATATTTGTCACCGTACGTGAGGAGAGCTATACAAGTCACAACCACCTTCTATAATCCAATGTGGCTCTCATCACTGGTGTAAGCACGAGCAAGTTGTTCTCGACAAATAAGTGTTTTAGCTGGGGCCAGGTTGTAACATCCCATCCTGCGGTTAGTTGTGGTTTGGACCCTAATGGTCTAGAAGTAAAGTGAAGTTGTAGTAGTATTAATTCCACCTTAGATTGTTTAGGTGGGTGAGGACCAGCATATAATAATCCTTATTGTTTTAATCATAACACCTCTGAGTTAACTCTTTTAAGCAAGGATGAAAGCGTAATGGAGGTGCTATATATGCATAAATACATAAGCCTACTCCATATGGTTGGGTTGGCGTTAAGTGGACTTTGGACGCGAGGCAAGCGAGGTAGGGAGACAATGAGATGGAACTAAAAATGAATAAGAGGAGAAATGATTTGCTGTAAAGTGTTTTTTTTTAACCTCAACTTAAAATTTTGCTCTCACGGATAGTCAAACCCACGACCTTAGAACTGGTACTAAGCCACCAACTCAGCTAGAGGCTACTACTAGTTCACAAAAAATATCGCTTTTACAACCTTAACAAAAATGTTAGGGATTAATTATTCTTCAACTTAAAGCTATATAAGATTGGACGATAGTCGGCAAATATATATTAGTGCAATGAAAGAGTTGGGTGCATGCAAAAAAGCAATGGCAATGAACGTGAACTCGATCGTCTCTTTTGTTGGAAGCATCTTCTACACCAAAGGCATCCCTAGATTCTAACAACGTTCTGTGATTGGTTCGTTCTATATTTAGTGTCCTCGATCTACGAATAGTCTGCCACGATGCATGACATCTATAATAGACAATTGAGGTACAGTATTAAAAGTGAGGTTTGACCCACAGCCGCCACAAGTTTGTCGTATCTGCTCTTGTTCCACGTGCTAAGTATGGCCACTTGTTCATAGCTGGAATTGATGTTGCAACCAGAAACTAATCAATCAAACAGCGAAGCATTATACATGTATTTTTGGATCACAAGATTAGTTTAATTAGTCCTCAAGTTGATCTTTCTCTATAAGGAACACCTGACTAAGCTCGGAGATATATATATGGAACTGAATGCAAGTATAATGCTCAATGGAGAACCAAGTAGTAGGAGTATATACTCGTATTAAACTGTCAATGTCGTTTCACCAAACACCTGACGAGATCCAAACCTAGACAATGATCGGATTGATTAAAAAAATCAAACTTGCCAATATATATAGCGTGTACCCTTTCAGAAACGATTGGATCATATTGTTCTTCACGAAAGGATATGTTCATACTGTGTACCCTTTCAAGTTGATCACATATTCTGTTAGAGACGGCTGATCCTTATTGTTCTTCACATATACTTTGTCTGTGCTTTTATTATTGTTATTTTTTATTCTAACATTAACTTTGATTGTTCCTCTTATTCAATTTTTTGATAAATATCATATAGTATTAGTTATAATTTACTTTATCATTAAAGTTATTTGAATCAAACTTTATAATTTTACATATTTGAATTTTTTAATAAAATGAATAATAAAAAGTGATTTTAGAAGTAAAAAGCGACAAAAATCGGAATGGAGATATTATCGTATTCTTTTCCCTTACAGCTAATCTCCACCCAGTACTCAGTAGTGTGGTCGCCTAAACCTGGGACATGGCCGAAGCTGGGCTGAACATTCCTCTATGGACCTCATCATGTCTCTGGGCTGAACATTCCTGTATGGGCCTCCTCATCTAGCTCGGTTGGACATTCCAGTATGAGCCTCGTCATCTCGCTGGGCTGAATATTCTTGTATGGGCCTCAGGTGAGGCCCACATCTACCACATTGGTGAGCGAGGGTGTAGGCCCAAGGACTGAAAGGTCCATCTGAGGCGGCCCAAGCCACTCACGTTCTTCGTCCTAACAGAAAGGGCTCAAAGCCAGTTCAAAAAAAAAAAAAAAAAAAAAGAAAGAAAAAGAAAGAAAGGGCTCAAAGCCAAGCATTGAAATCTTCAACTTTTTTCATAATGCCTAATAATTAAAAATGGATCGTCGTCGCTGTCAAGTACCGACGATGTCACGGATTCCTAACTTATTTTTTAGTGTCACGTTGCCACCACAAGTCTGCAGATATAATATTATTGGACTGCTGTATACTAAAAAAGATAGTCTAGAATAATTGGAGTAGCCGCAAATTAATTAATTTCCGAAGACTGCCGTGTCCGAGGCTGCTTCGTCTTGCTTTCTACTACTCCAGCTGATATGACACGGCATAAATTAATTATCTAGGCTGCCTAAACCAACTAAACATCTTATACTAGTAATTATGAAAAGAAAAATCCCCCACGGCATTTGATTCCATCATCCATGTTCACTCCACATGGGGCTGATATATATTATATCATCAAAGTGGCATTAATTACATATATGAGAATTGAGTTTGCCATATTTTCTTGGAGAACAAATTCTTTTCTTCAGCAGAGTTTGATTGGAGAGACCTTCCGCCAAGGCAGCGAGGTCAAATGCCAAACTATATCTTTTGAGAGTGCTATATTATAGTTGATTGAAACTGGAACTGTATCTTACTCGACATCAAAGTTAGCTCAATTGACAACAGAGTAGCTGTCAAAAGTTAGCTGTGCCTAATCTCGGAGTTGCCAATTTTCAGGCGATCGAAAATTGGATGTTTTCAATCAATCGTTTTAAACACTTAGATCTAGAGACCGGACAACCAGCAACATATAATTTTATATAGTCAATACTTCCTCCGTTCAAAAATAATTGCTCCATCACTTTAGTTCTCCCATATCAATTAGATCATGCAATTTGCACGAAAACAGCGCACCAGCACATGGAAGCTATTTTGTTTTGTGCCTCGGAGGTATTGGATCAGCTAGATCATCCTTTGTTTTCCCTCCCACTTAGGGCCTGTTCGGTTTGGGGTTGGATTGGAAAGGATTGAAGTAGAATAAAGGAGATTTAATCTACACCTAGAGAGTAATAGAATAAATCCCCTCTAATTTCTCTCCATTCCCATCAAACGGAGCGGAGCCTTAATTAGTCTCTGATTATTCAATCTAAGGTTGCTAGCTAGCCGGTTTGGTTTCAGGACATGAGTCCCATTGTTTATGACTCGTCCCAAGACCCCCAAGGTTAGTGAAAGATGTTCAAAATGGAGTGTCGCTTCCCCATACCCCACTTGTCATGGACGCATTCTATTGTTAAACTTCAGGCAAGCTAGCTTCACCGACAGGTATATAGTAATGATACTACTGCGTTATAGGAGTAATTTAGTAGTTTCTACTCTTACCTACATTTGTCAAAATATAGCCGCCTTCTGAAATTAAAGAATAGCTTGGTGATTACCTATATTTGTTTATAGGTTATATGTTGGACGCAAATAAAGTAAGATTGACTGTTTGAACCTCTAACCAGGCAGTCTACCAGCTCTCCGAGTTCCGGCGTTAAAATAATTGATGAGACGATGCGGCCACTTCTGTAACCACTATCGCAACGGCTTAAATATTGTCATGTAACGATAGATACTCCTTCCATGGAACTCCAAAGTTATTTAATCAGGTAGATGGTCAAATAATGTTCATGTCCATGCTGCCGACAATACTTTCTTCTGTTTTAACTTTTATTTTCCAATCTCCATTTTTGCAGAATATATATCGACTACCGATTAAGCAGTACTGAACATTAGGCAGAGTACAATCAGAATACCTCTAGCTTGGAACCAGAGACTGTGCTTTGAAAAAGACTATACTTGGGTGGAAGTTTGTTCAAATCGATGGGGGGATATTTTTATAAAGCTATGGATTCCAATGCTAGCCTAGCCTGTGGCGGTGGGGACTGTTCCACCCACCCCAAGATTTTGTAGCAAAGCTATGAACCCTTTTTCATTTAACAAGTAATATAAGACCAAGCTGTTGGCTTTCAGAAATGTTAAAGAAATGCAAAGCCAGGGCATGAGCTGTTCTCCTGCACATGGATTTGTATTTGACGCTTGCATTATGTTATTCAGACACATGTGGGTGTCTCCATCCCTGACGCCGGACTCACTCCGTCATTTCCTCCCCGGGTTAATTAGTACTGATCAATGAGTCTACTGTTTTTTCTTATTTTTTGTTCTCTTATGATATATACTCCTGCTTTAAATAATACAGTAAAAGAATGAAGACATTGTTGAGACAAGCCAAAACTTTGGTTAGGAATGACATGACCCCTTGTCAAAAGAAACAGGAAGGATGACACTGAAGAACACAGTACACAGTATTTGATCGAAAAAGAATACAGTAGCAGAGTACTGCGCCGTTAGGGGAGATGCAGGGGCGTCGACGCGTGTTAACGTTGAATACTGCTCCTACGCTGAGTTAGGCGTCGTTGTTTAATGCTATAAAATAAAGATGGTCAGAGTGCAGGCCTTCCGCCCAGCGAGTTCTTCCAAGAAACGTCTCATCCTCCTCCTCTGCATTCAGTTCAACCTCTCCTCCGTTTCTCGTCGTCGCCATGGCTCTCGACTCTGTTCCTCTTTACCCCGGCGGCGACTTGGGATCAGGCAGCAGGGCTACCAGCAGAGCGCATCATCAAAGAATCAGGTACGCACTCAGCTCTTCGATCGATGGTGGATGAGTAGTTTCTGGTGCGAAATCTCTTGCTTATATTTGAAACTTATTAAGAGGTTCTTGGTTTTATCTATGCAAATGGATGTTCGATCAGCTGGACGGCGGACACATACGCGCCGTACGACGACGGCCACCAGTGGAGGAAGTACGGCGAGAAGAAGCTCTCCAACTCCAACTTTCCAAGGTTCTGTCCTTCCCAAGTTTCTCCAATAAGTCTATCCATGCATCATGATACGGTTTCCTTCTCTCTTCAAAAAAACTTCCCTGTTTACCACTTCATGATACGGTTTAAAGAGAAACGATTAATTTTAGTAGGTACTAGCACATCCACTAATTGCAGGATCCTTAGATGCCTGACTGTATTTCCTAAAGCAGAACGAAACCTTGTTACAGTGGATCCATGGCCACAAATCTTGATCAGTGCAGTGCTACCTCTTTGAGTCTTCACATAACATCTGGGCACCACATGTGCTCATTGTGTTCCTTCCCGGTCATCTTTGTGGAGTGCAAGCACATAGCAACTGACAATTCACCAAAGCCCTTGTATCTTGGTAAGACAAAAACAGACCACCGAAAAGCCGTAAATCCAAGAACAAATCAAACTGGTAGGTCCTAGACTGGTCCAGTATGTCCTCAAATAGATCACGCCCAAAAAAGAAACACATATTTTTGCATTCAATCCATTTGTAGCAGTCCTTGTCCGCACAGCTGATAGGCCAATATTATCAGTGTCCTAAAAAAAAAATCAAATCGCCGCTTAGCTTATTAGTGCGCCTAACGCTGGTTCGTCAGGGGACGGTTTGGTCAATGTCTTTGGATTTTTCAGCAAAAGCTGTTACAGGACATATGAAAATTGTTTGTTTTGTTCTCAACTAGCTGCTAGTCATTACCTGGTAGAAAAGTCAGGTGGACAGGTGTCGGCAACGCCTTAGGGCCTCTTTGTTTGAGCTGGAGCTTTGAGCTTTTAGAAAAGCCAGCTGGTGGCTAGTTGAAAAGCTAGCTGATGAAGTAGTGACTGTTGGCTTTTGCAATATATACTTAGATTTTCTGCCCATCAAAAGCCAGAAAAGCAGCTCTGAATGAGCTTTTCAGCTTTTAATTCATTTTCTCATAAGCTAGCTTTTCAGTATTTTAAAAGCTAGCTTTTCAGAACTTTGTTTATTTCAGCTTTTCAGCTGGAAAAGCCAGCCTGAAAAGCTGAAACAAACAGAGCCTTAGTTGAGCAAAAGAAAAAAAGAATGTGCACCGATTAAAAGTTGTTTACATATTGACCATAGTGGGGAGGAACCTTCACGACGGCGGACTCTTTTCTAATTTACAACTCAAAAAGACAACTAACATCTTCAAAGTGCGTCTGCCTGTGAATAGAGAATGGACAAGTTGCCCACCTTTATTACCTGTCATTTGCAACTAGTTTGAAATCTAATGCTACTTCACTAGGAAACTAAAGCCAGCCTCGTCTGTTTTGATACACTTGTCGTCCAAAAGTTTTCAACTATTAGCATACGCACCAACAGGCTTGGATTTTTTTTTTTAATATTCTTGCGAAGTGACTGGCATGCGTGCAAACCCCCCAGCTTTCTTGTTAACCTGTCAAGAGGGTTCGTCAATATAGTGGGGAAGCTAAAGTTTCCTTTTCCTGAAAACAGTGATTGCAGCAGATGAAGAGGTATTAAAAATGTTTACTAATGCTGTACCACCTAATTTAGGTAGGCATTGTGGAAACAGAATTCCAAATATTTTATCCCTTTCTGAGTTAAAAGGGGATGTGGAACCTTGAGGTATTTCATTTTAGCGCATAAGTTCAGTTCCAAAACTGCTATTAAGAATAATAAAACAAGTTGATTCACTGAGGGTGCAAATAAGCCTTTTAAAAAAGATCAGCCGTCCAAAACGAACTTCCCTTAGTCGTAAGTTAGGTGAGTTTGTGAAGTTAAAACATACTACTGAATAGTTGATAAAAAAAATCTGGTACATTTCTGTCTAATACCAGCCATAGTTAGGGCAAAGAGAAGTCCCCTCATTAAATTACGCAGCTGTCATATTGTTATGTCTCATTTGTAGTGTATTAGCAGAAGAAATACTGAAACAGAAAAGAAAAGGAAGAACTGTGTTGTGGGTGGTAAGGATCTAACATCCTTGCCATATTATTCTTGAACAAAGAATGGTAAAAAATTATGCACTCTTTCGTTAGAAGAAAAATAAGTTTTATTTGCTCTTGTGTGTGACAATTGGACAGTAGCAGTCCACAAAGCTTTTTGAAACCTTTTGGGCAAAGGATGTAGTTTGCGCTGATCTCTTTCGTGAATAATTATTCCCTTCTCAAATACTTAATTTCCAGTTCTGGAATTCCATTTTGATGTAGTACGTTGTTAAATAGTTTCTCTTTCCTTTCCAAATGAAATTTTAAACTCATGATACCATTCCATTATCAGGTTCTATTACAGATGCACATACAAGAACGAAATGAAGTGTGCCGCTACAAAGCAAGTCCAGCAGAAGGACACCAGTGATCCTCCATTGTTCTCGGTAACATATTTCAACCATCACACCTGCAGCACCAGCTCAAATCTCATGGGAAGCACTAGAGACGCCACTATGCAGTCATCATCTTCGAAGAAAGCAGTATCAATATGCTTCAGCTCGCAGAGTTGCAGTGAGCAGGGCACATTCCTGACATCCATGGCCACACCAGCGTCGCCGAGCATTCAGTCTTACAGAGCTAACCGACAGCTTGAAAGAAGCGCTTACACACCCCAATTCCAGTGGACAGGCACATCGTCTCCTGCGACCAACAATCCTGTCAAGATGGAGGTTGACAGTTCTTCAGAAGCAAGCGCTTCGTCTAACGGCACCGGCGCTCTGTCGAAGACATTGCTACCAATCGGTCAGTCCAGATGCATCGAGTACTTCCATTTCTTGTGATCATGTTCAGGGAAGCAAAATCATGTATCCTGTGAAGCTACCAGGTGCATGCTTTCTAGTGCCAAGTGGAATTTGAATCTTGAGTTGGAAGCCATATTGCCGCCCTGGTCATGAAGCACAGGGAACCAACTGACTGATCCCCTATATAGACATTACCGTCGTTTCTCCTTTGCATTCAGATTCAAGCCACATTTTTGTGCTTGATGATGTGATCATGTGAAGGTTGGTATTGAAGTTTATTTATCTGATACATGATACAAAAAAGGCTCTTTAGCAGATGCAGAACCATTTGCTTGTACCACTGAAATACTAAAGTTTGCCGGATTGTCTACAGTAATTCTATTTTGTTGGGTGGTTTGTTCGTAAAGAGATCAACACCGACTTCGTGATCAAGGATTTTATTTGTCTTACAAATCGTCTGATGATCAGACGATGAACATCAGATTATTAATCAGTTACGTGCCATTACATTACAATTTTGTAAAATTTGAGATAAGTAGCTGCACCAAGCTGAATGCTCTGCGAGCGACGTCCGCGGCCTCCTATTGCTTCTGCTTTGGCTCCCGCAGCTCTCGAGCCAGCTCCTCCACCTCCAGCCACGAGTCGCCGCCTTCGCGCACCGCCGCTGCTGCCTCGGCCGCGAGCTCCTTGGCCCGAGCCGCTACCTCGGCCCACATCTGGCCACGGACAGCCGCGTTCAGCACCCGCGCAACATCGTCCGCGTCCGGCGCCGCACTCAGCCCGCCCCAGCTCACGGGTCTGGCCGCGCCCAGGTCATCCACGAGCAGCCGCGCGTTCACGAACTGGTCCGCTGTCATCGGCCACGCCAGCATGGGCACCCCGGCGGCCGTGGCCTCCAGCACGGAGTTCCACCCGCAGTGCGTCACGAACCACCTGATAGCACGGTGCCGCAGCGCCGCCACCTGGGGCGCCCAGCCACGGATCACCCTTCCCCTGCCTCCCGAGGCCACGCGTTCCTCGAACCCGTCTGGGAGCTGCGTCGCCGGCGCGACCGCCCACACGAACGCCACTCCAGTCCGCTCCAGCGCCGCAGCCAGCGACGCCGCGTGCGGCGGCTGCAACACCGCCATGCTGCCGAAGCTGATGTACACGACGGAGGAACTACTGTCGTCGTCGTCCTTGAACTTGTCGAGCCAGGTGCACAGGTCGGTGGCGGCCACAGACATCTCCCCGCCGCGTCTGGCCGCGGCGTCGGCGTCCGGCGCCAGCGGCCCGACCGCGCGCACGGGCCTGAGACCCAGGTCCGGGAGCGGCGCCTGCAGGAACCTCTCCTCGAGCCGGCGGAACGTGTTCAGCACGAACCCTGAGCTCTCGAGGTTCCACAGGAAATTGTTCCTGAGCCTCTCGGAGACCTCGTCGCCCTTCCTGAACGTCCGGTACAGCATCGATATCTGACGCCACGGATACGCCGGGTCGCCTGGGATGTCTGGAAATGTGATGGGGCTCTCGTCGTCGTTCTCCGCCTCAGGCCTCGGCATCCGGCGAAAGAGAGACTGTATCACGGCGGTGCCGTACACCGCGCACGGCGAGAACGCGATCCGCGGGATGCCGAGCTCGACGGCGAGCGGCTGCGTCCAGCCGCAGAAGAAGTCGGAGAGAACGGCGGCCACGCGGTCCGGGCCGTCCGACCTCTCTCGGACCCAAGAGCCGAGCGGGCCGCGGAGCCCGGCGAAGGCGACGATGAGCGACGGGAAGAGCGCCGGCGACAGGTGCTTGGCGCTCTCGACGCCAACGGGTAAGGCCGGGTGGGATGGGAACGGGAGGGTGAGCACGCACACGGCGCCGGCGGGATGCGCGGCCTGGAGCGACGCGAGTAGTGTCAGAGATCGGAGCGGGAAACGCTCGCCGGTTCGCCGGAATTTGATCGACGATCTCCGGCGAGAACACAGAACGCACGCGAACACGAAGGAAAATGAACACCCGTGAAATTCTGCAGCCAGACGCGCTGCTAAACTCG
>BCLH01000429.1:138532-156185 GCA_001602315.1 Zoysia pacifica
GGACGTGCAGGCTTCGCCTCAAGCACATAGAGCCGATTTGGCCCACGCTTGATGCTTGCAATCAGGCGCTCCTCTTCATCGCGGATCTTCATCACACCATGGCGCGTGCTTGTCCCAAATCCCAGCTCGTCCAGCTGACCGACGCTGAGGATGCTGGTCTTCAGTTTTGGGATGTAGTAGACGCCAGTGATCTTGATTCACTCCCCCGTTTTGGCAATGAAGTGAATCGTGCCTCGCCCTTCAATGCGCACCACGGAGTCGTCCGCAAACCTGACCGAACCACACACACCAGCGTCGAGCTCAGCGAAGATCTCGCGAACGCCGGTCATGTGGTTGGAGGCGCCAGTGTCGACGACCCACCGAGAGGCACTGCTGTCCTCCTCGGCCGCCAAATCGGCTAGTGCAATGCTTTGCCCCAGCTGCTTCTCTGCCACCGCCGCCATTTCCTCCGCCTTGCCGGTCGCAGCTCCGGCCAACTCCGCCGCCTCACGCGCTTGGATCTGGGTGACATCGCAACTGTCAACGAACAGAAGTGAGGCCTCTTCCTCCTCCTTCACGAGATTTGACTGGGCCTCAGTCTTGGGCTTGGATCGGCATTCTCGGGCCCAGTGCCCTAACTTGTCGCATTTCCGACAGACGTCGTTCAGACCAGTGCGCCGCGGCCCGTCACGCGAATTTGAATCGCGATTGCCGCCTCCGCCACTTCGTCCTCTTCCTCTGCTTCGCCCCCTGCCGCGTCCGCCACGGCCGCCATGGCCGCCATCGCTCGAACTGCCGTGCTCGCGCGGTTTCATACGAGCCTGCCACTCTTCCTCCGTGAGTAGCAGCCGCCCGCCACTGTCCTTGACAGGACTCGCCGCCTTCTTCCTCTCCTCAACCGCGCGCAGCCGGCCGGTTGCTTCCTCGATCGACACCGTGCTTAGATCTAGCAACGTTTCGATCGAAATCGCGACCTGCTCCAACTGCTCAGGAACGGAATGCAGGAGGCGCTTGACGATCTCCTTCTCCGGCACATCCTCACCTAGGACGCGCATCTGATTTGCCAGCGTCGTGAGACGCTGCGCGAAATCTTCCACGCTCTCACCCGGCTTGAACGTGAGTTCGCCGAAATCACGACGCATCTTGGCGATGTTTGCTTCCTTGACGCGGTCGTCGCCAACCCGGACTGCCTTGATCGCCTCCCAAGCCTCCCTTGCCGTCTCCTTGACAGCGATGCCGGCCTGCATCTCCGGCGGGACAGCTCGCAGCAGCGCGGACAAGGCGCTCCGGTCTTCTTGGTACGTGCCCTCGCCGGTCCGGATCACCTCCCACAAGCCCGCAGCCTGGAGGTTCACCGTCATGACGAGCGACCACTCCGTGTAGTTTGCGCGCGTCAGCACCGGGTAGACGACGGAGTTCGACGCCCTTTCAACCACGCGCTCAATCACCACTTGCCGCTCACCACACGTCCGCGGTCGTCGTGGCGGCGGAGATGGTGACTGACGGCGGCCTGGAGACTCCCGTCGCGCATCCTCCTCTCGTGCAGCCATCCGCAGAACCTCAATGCGGCTCTGATGCCACTTGTCAGAGATCGGAGCGGGAAACGCTCGCCGGTTCGCCGGAATTTGATCGACGATCTCCGGCGAGAACACAGAACGCACGCGAACACGAAGGAAAATGAACACCCGTGAAATTCTGCAGCCAGACGCGCTGCTAAACTCGTCGTTTATTGCTCAATTTATAGTAAAACGACCTGGCCGCACACTCGGCCACTACTCGCGACATGCACGGATCGCGCATGCCGCGCTGGGCGCCGCGGTCCGCACGTTCAAGCAACGGCCACGACGCATGACACTGACTCGCTCCACCTCGCGTGAACGCAGCACGCGTCAGGCTGAAAAGCTTCAGACAAAAACAACAATCGACGTGCTAAAACATACACACGCCACTAACTAACTGAACTGAAATGCAGGACGCACAAGTTTATTACAACAAGTAGCAGGGCGGTAGCGGGAGTGGTGACAACGGTAAGGCGGAGACCGCGGGAGGCAAGGAGTCCGGTGAGGTCAAGAAGCGGGAGCATGTGGCCCTGCGCGGGGCAGGGGACGACCAGGACGTGCGGCGCCGGCGCGGTGGAACCGTCGGTTGGCGTCGCCATTGCCTCTCTCTGCTCGGCTCCCTGCTCTCGGGTGGTAGTGGTGGCTACTGGCTAGTGGAGGCCGGTCGTTTGGTGCGTGTCTATTGTCTGTTTCGGTGCTTGATTCTGTTGTGAAGAATCACTATTATAGTTTAACGATAACAATTTAAAATAGCGGAGTAGTTCATTAATTTTGCTAAAGCTAGAACTTTAAATTAAGGAAAAATTTAATTTTGTCCCTAATCTATGCAACAAAACTCAAATTCATCCTTCATCTTTCAAAAAGATCTTTTTCAGTTCTTGAACTTACAGGCTCAGTTTCAACCCTAAGCTAATGTGGCTAATCATGTGGCACGTCGCATCAACATGTGAAATGTCACATCAACTTTAATTTTAGATTCCTATTTCAAATCAATTTTATTTGAAATTGTAATTCTATTTTCGAATCCGTTTCAAGCATCATGTTTCTTAGAATTAATGCAGCAAAAAAGTTTCTGTTTAGAAATATTTTTAAATTTCAATGTTTTGCATTATCATTTGAATATATTTTATAATTTTCATATATCGCTTCATATTTTAACAAAACATACTCTTTAATCAATCCACATGTTGGAAATGACACTTTTTTTTAACACAATTGATAGAAGTATTGAAAGATTTCAACATTTTTTACATATCATTTGGATATAATTTTCACGTCTGATTCTTAACCTAGGTCAAACATTAGAGCACGTAAAAAATATTAATATATGATCTTATTTTATTGTATTAATTGTAAGAAGCATGATGGTTCAATTTAATTTAAAAATAGAGTTATGATTTGAGAGAAAAATCAATTTAAAAATATAATCTAAAATTCAAGATGACGTGTCATTCTATATGCTGATGTAGTGTGCCACATGAGTAACCATATCAGTCAAGGATGAAAGTGAGCTTCTTCTCGAAGTTTAGGGACTAAACTAAACCTTTAAAAATTAAAAGATAAAATTGAGTTTTTATGCATAGTTTAAGGATCAAATTGAGTATCTTCCCTTAAATTAAATATGCGTAGTTTTCAGGCTCGTACCACCGGTATATATAGTAGTATGAATGTTTGTTTTTGAATTTTCTTTTTTTTTTCAAGAAATTGTGGAAGTGACAACCGACAGAGAACAATGGAGATAAGCACTCCACTGGATGAAGAAAGCAACGTCAACATGCATGCGCGCCTATGAGTGTCTCAAGTCCAGCAAGAACTAAGAAGAACGAATGACATACAAGGGCTGCTAGCTTTTGGTTGACGAGCCTACAAGAGAGAAGCTGGGAAGCGAATGCAGCTGAGAGCTTCATCTAGTAGTGATCGAGTGGCCTGACGAGTGACAAGCATGTGATGACTGGTTCTTCGATTACATCCACACACCTTGCAGCTCGACCCCGACGGTCTTGTCAAGACTTAGGCTAGCAGTACTCGCTCTGTCCAGACAAGGGAATGAGGCATTCAAAATTTATCTCAAAATATAAGAGATTAAATGAATAAAATAAATTTTTTAATTAATTTAGTAAGTAGAGAATAAGTAGGTAGAGATAGAATAAAGGCTTATCTATTTATTTTGAAGTTGAGAGCGTAGGATTAATTTAACAGAATGAATGGAGCAGTATTGTACTAATTTCAGAACGATAGTAGAAAGAATTGAATTGGTTGAGCCGTTGAGGTGACTCTAGGGGTTTTGTCGGAGCTGTCAGTTTTTCATTCTCAATCAGAATTAGGGTGCTCTATTAAATATTATTTTTAAAAAATAATTTTTGTTTAATTTTACAAATTGATTCTTTTAAATAAACTAAGAAACTAAATTTTAAAAAAAATAATTTTTTTTGATTTTGTGAAGTAATTTTTTTAAAATTTTAAAAATTTATTTTAAAAAATCAAAGAAAATCGAATCATAGAATCGACTGGTCTTTCCAACTGGATGTCACTCATGTGAACGCACGCTGAACCACAACGCGACGCCATGACCGGAGCACGTGTGGTCATTGGTAGAGCATCAGCTCTGACTCTTGACTAGATTGAATGACTCTGACCCTAGTCGGCACACAGCAGTGCAGGTTCGGTAGTCGAACTATATTAGGAGTAGTTGCGACAAGAATTTGTCCTGCTGATAAAATTAATTAATTAAATCAGCTGGCTGTGTGCTGCTAGGATCCAGGAGCTAACGTGGTCATTCTACGCGTCGTAAACAGTCAACACTAATGAAGAAGGAAAACATAGGTAATGACAGCTTTCTACGTACGTTTTCCGTAGCAGTTGCAGACAATCTAGTACTACGAGAGATCAGCTTCTAAGAATATTCTCCATTGTATCGCCTTTTATGTGGAATTGTGGATCAATATAAGTACGCCCATCCATCAATGGGCTCGATCAGTACTACTCTCTCTCTCTCCTGTAGTAAAAAGTCTATTTCTAGTTTTGTTAACTGTATTTTTTTTGTCCTATTTAACTTGAGTTTATTTAAATTTGATAAACTTTAACAGCATAGAATTTATATCTTTAGATTCACTATAAAAAATACTTTCATAATATATAATTTACGTGTTCATTAAATTTATAAAAATTATTGCTCAAAGTAAAAAATAAAGCTTAATCAATAAAATCTAGAAATAAAGTTTTAATCTTTCATGACTTTGTTAATCTCAGAAAGTTGGCAAACACGATATTACAAATGATCAATCAAAAAACCATAGCAAAAGTATTAACAAGAAACAATAATAGAAAATAGCAAATGAAAACAAATTTATTAGAATGAAATTCTCTAAAAGGGTCCATTGATACGTAAGTCAAAAACATTTCAGAGCAGAAAAATCATTATCGAGAAATCTATAGAAAAGCAGCAACGGAAACATTATCATGGCAGCGGCAATGAACCTCCTCCATACAGACAAGCTTAGGCGTAGGAGCTGACTTCACAGTCTGTCAAAGACGTAGTCGAAGTCGAACCTGAGAGTTTCTTCTAAAAATAATAAATTAAAAAGCCGTGAGTATAAATACTCAACAAACCGTATACAACCTATTAACAATGTATGCATGCAAATGGTATCAAAAGTAAAAGCTGGCTCAAGTGCTAAATGCAAGTTTAAAATATTTTATTATACTTTAAAGATGTAAAAAAGTTTTATTCTAAAACTGTCAAATTTTATTATCTTGCCTCACAGTAATCTCCGTTATATCGGACGGGAGTTTATTTTAAATGCCGGTGTAATCTTCACACCCGGCCACAGCTCAAAGGCCTTTGAGCTGGAGTATAAAATATTTTGAAATAGAAGAGGAGGAAGGAAAATAAAAGTACTCAACGAGAAGCACAACTCAGAGGGTGTCTTTCTAACAAGGACGTGACAATGCGCATTGACTGTAATTCTGCAGAGTTTATGCACTGAACCCACGAGAAGTGTTGTTGTGAACTGCCGTCGTAGTCTCGACAAACACACAAGACCCGTTCACAAGCTTTAACCGACGTTATCCGTTCTTCAAAATAGAGATCCCAAATGTCTGTTCTGAGCTGTGAAGAGCATACCATTGATCAGGTGGAGTATCTCAATCTTATATGAGAAGTCATAGCTCTATACCATATTAACATGTCACCGTCAACCTACGAGTAAACAACTAGTCTCGATAAGCTTCAAAATCAAGTCACTACCCATATAAAGTAACGTGGTGTGCATAGTTATCAACTGAGCGTACAAGGTTCAAAAAAGTCGATCATTAATTATCGGGGCATGTACTCTCTTCAACCTCAACTCCAGCAACTAACAAGACTCACAAAAAGATCTCAGCTCAGATCTTTTCGTTATACCCATCATAAGTACGCCCACAGAGAATTTCTAAAAGTCCTTCAGCTCCTCGTACTCCATCTCGCCTCTGCTAAATAATTATGTATAATTATTTGTAAAACTCACACATTTGAATCACAGTTTAAAATCATTTAACACAAATTCTATTTTTATAGTGATAGATGTGAGATAATAATAAATACGACTAAGCATAATTAAGCATAAAAATAAAATAATTATTCTAAAATAATCCTAAAGTTTATATTTTATGGAACGTAAATAGGCACAGCTTAGAAGTGTTGCTAGCATATTTTAAAACAGTTGACATGTAAATTAGAGTTACAAACAAAACATATATTTTAAAATATTAAATATAAAAGTGATCAAAGAACACGGCTTGTCTGGTAGCTCAGGATTCTAGTTAGGATCCGATTCGTCGAACTGAGCGAGCTCGTGGTACTTCTCCTCAGGATCACAGGCTAAACATAACACGAACAGAGACGAGACTAAGTACACGACAATTTAAATTTGATTAATTAAATCTAAATTTAAATTATTAGGCTAAACGTGCTCAAATGTTTCTCGAAAAATTCTACACGACGCTCTCGATGACACGAATTTAACGAAACAATTTTGAAAATTTTTTGAGATCAACAAAGTTCTTCAAAAATTTTTAAAGATTTAGATTACAAGAAACTAAGGCTAACTGTAAATCGATTAATAACCAACTAATTATCCTCACTAGCAACCAACTCTACAATCTACGGAAGACAAAAAGCGAGAGAGAGATTTGATTCTGACCACAGAAAAGCGAAGTGGATCGGATGCTGAACGGCCGGTTGACGCGTGCTAGAGTCGGGATCAGCTCGGCGACGCGTGCGATGGGGATCGGCTCGGGACGCTGAACCAGGACGGCGCGTGACGCAGAGGGGATGGAGACCGGAACAGCGACGCGCTCGCGGGGTCAGTGCGGGACGGCTCCTGCGGTGACGGCGACAGGAATTGGAGTGACACGCGACGGGGATCGGCTCGTGCAGCCGTCGAGGCAAAGGCACGCCGCGACGGGCGGCGCACGGGGTCAATGGTTCCAGCGCGTTTGGGCGTGAGGAAAGAAAAATAAGAAGAGAGAGGTTGGTGAGATAGGTAAAATAGATAAGATATTTATAAGATAAATTATTGAAAGAGGTTTAGAAATTAATTAAAGATTTTGAAGATTAATTAAGAGCTGTGAGAATTAATCTCGGCTCAACAAAATCTCACGAACTAAAATTATTTCGACGCAGAAAATCAAAAAAAGAATTTCGAAATTAAACAGAATAAATTTTGAGATAACTTCTGCTCGATTAATTTAAAAATTCTGAAATGTTACAATTACATCATCTCTATCTTATACAGAATTACAGACGTTCGTTTCTGGTAGTAATGGCCGGATGATCGATCGTACTGCAGACCAGCAGCAAATGAAGGCGGGGGGAAGAACAAATCGTGGGTGATCTTAACCACCGTTCCTCTCGAGGACGGCTACGTGTGGAGGAAATATGGCGAGAAGAGGATCAACGGCACCCCTTCAAGGGGAGCTACTTCCGGTGCACCTACAAGGACGACACAGGTTGCCTGGCCACGAAGTACGTCCAGCAAAAGAACGACAGCAGCGACACGCCTATGTTTCAGGTCATCTACAACAACGACCACACCTGCAACTGCACTGCTGCATCTTCCTCATCTGCCAAAAAAAACATCAGCACTCTTCCAATACCTGGAGGAGCTGCTGGCCACCGTGATTTCGTGGTGACCGAGCAAGAAGCAACTGCTGTGGCGCTGCCTCCTCTTGCAGACGTTTCTTCCGTTGACGTTGCTTTGGACGAGCAGATCCAGGAGCCATTTGCGATCACTGACTACTGTGACTTTACAATTGGCGCGGCTGGCGAGAGTTCATGCCTTCCCAGGGTGTCCTGCAGTGAATTAGGTATGGAACGGATCGAGCCTGAATCAAAAAGATGTTACAATGCTTGAAGTTAACTATAACTATCTATTTAATCAGATTTAATAGTTAAAAACAGAGATGTACCTAATCAAATATACTAAAATAATAGATTCGATATCAAAAATAGTGAATTCAATACTAATTTTTAAAAATCAAAGAGTAAAATTAATTGGAAAGAGAGAGTTACCTCTAGTACCACCTAAGCACGGTAACACGTCTCACGAACCTATGATGGGAGACTACGACCCTGATGAACTCAAAGACGATCTCGAGATTCTCTTCCTCAATAACAATTTTTAGTGCTGCTCCATTATAAAGATCCATACAAGGGCCGACACAATTTTCAGTGAACGTAATTTTTAATAAAACCTTGATAGTATTAGCATGTAAGCCTGCAATGCATGCAAGATTTGGACTCCTGCCTAGTGCTAGGAGTCGTCGCTTCCTTGCGAAAGAGAAATTAAGCACGTAGGAGAGTTTACATTTACTGTTTTTCACTGTCGGAGTTTATGTGTCGTAACTGTATGTGATAGTAAAACTATATTGCAGTATAATAAAACCAGGAACATAAAATGGGAGGAAAAAACTTTGCTATAAATCTGTGCATGTAATTTTCGTTGTTGAAACTGGTCCAAATAAAACGTGAAACGTATACTACTATAGATGACCAGCCCAACATGCATGCTTTTTGATTGGGCCTAAGTGATCTCAAGCCATTTTTGGTCTACGATTGGGCCTGAAATTGAGCAGTCTGGGCCAACCGACTCCGGACAGTCAGGAGCGGGCAACACGTGCAGCACGTGCCCTTCTGGACAATGGCGTCGTCTTCATCACCGCCTCCACCAGGATTTAAGTACGAGATATTGTTGAATTGCTGGTGACTACCGACAGAGAACAATGGTACTCCACTGGATGAAGAAGAAAGCAACATGCATGCGGATCTGCCTCTTTGCTTCACCAAGCAGACGACTCATCAAGCAAAGCTGCAAGCTTTTGGCTGCCGAGGACCATTCACAGACACAGCAAGCAGGAGTAGGAGTCTACACCAGAGAAGATGCTGGGAAGCGAATGCAGCAGACAGCTTCGTCAGGTACTGGTGAGTGGACTGTCGAGTGACGAGCCTCTCCCTCGATCTCCTTCATTTGCTTGATGACTGATTCTTCGATTCAGAACGAAGGTGGAGCTGGATGAGGCTGAGGTGATGACCCTATATATCTCTGTCATCCTTTAACGACTGGTCTTTCCAATTGGATCTCTCATGTGAACGCGCGCTGAACTACTTCAAAGCGACCGCGGGACAGGAGTGCGTTCTTGGTTGGTAGAGGGTCGTACTGCATGCCATAGAGCAAGCTGCAGTTTACAATAATGAATCGTGCTTAAAAGCATACTAAGCAAGTTGGTATTATGTTGTTTGATGGAACACACGTACCAATCTCCCTCTAAAAGCAACCATCCAAATTCTGATTCATCGGACCGGGACATGAAATAGCATTTTTTCTTAATTGGAGCAGCTCTTTTACAAAACGTGTCTATAATCTTTACTGCAGTAGGTACCACTGATTTACACCGGACGATCTCCAATATCAATCTCAGGGACTGCCTGCAGTACAAATTGATTGGAAATCTTTTATCGTGCTGGCAAAAGAAGTTTTTTTTTTCTTTTCCATCCATCAGTCACAAGCATGATGTTTCTCAAATCTGAGCACAGAACGGTAATCTGGTTGGTTCCTCGACGCCTGATCATTGGCAGAGCATCAGCTCTGACTCTTGACTACTCCGGTCCTGGGCAAGCAGAGTACCATGCTTCAATTCTGACCCCGGTCCTGGGCACACGCAGTGCGAGTTCGGCAGCTAAACTATTATTAGTTGCAACGAACATTTGTCCTGCTGATAAAATTAAACCTAGGAGCTAGCCGGCCCCCGGTCCACAAGCGCATGTTACAGTACACATCGTACTGCGCTTACGTGCTCATTCTACGCGTTGTCAACAGTCAACAGTAATGAAGAAGGAAAACGAGCTTTCTATATTTTGTGGAGTACTCGATCTATAGTCTATACAACCATAAACGGGAAATCATATCAAAGTTCATGCGTAGCCATGCCTGGCATCATTGAGCACCTAAATTAGTCTACTATGATCGATGACATCTATAGTAGATAATTCAGGTGTTAGAAATGGGGTTTGACCGGCCCCTAGCCGCCACAAGTTTGTCATCTAATCCCTTCTTCCACGTGCGATCATAGACACCTGCAGAGAGAATTGGTGTTGCAACCAGAATTAGCAGCAATTAAAGGCGATATATATTTGTGGATCAGAAGTCTAAATTAGTCCTCCGCAAGTTGATCTTTCTCTATATTATCTTGTAGAAAGTAAGCCCAAGATCCTCTCTATAGCCTGTTGTGTCGATATGGAAGCACCCTGCAGGGTGCTTCCTGTATGGAAGTCAGACTACAACTTTGTCTCAGGACTCGATCAACTGGACGGTTTGTTGCATACCAAATCGAGGGTGATCATGCCCATGCGTTCACACAGTGATCGATCGATGCTACGTACCCTTAATTAGCTTCTTAATTAGTACTAATTTGTTAAGTGCATGCGGCTTTTGTTGACCGATCGATGCGTCCAACTGCAGTATGTGCCTGCCAAATGAGCAATCTTATCCGAGTGTGTTATAATCAAAAAACAGCAAGCACGGATGAGGGTGCAAAGTGCAACGAAGCTTCTGATGAGGAAACGGCACATCTACTTAATAGATTATTGCCGTCCATGCATACTCGATGCAGATGTTGAGAAGATCGCATTATTATAAATGTTCGGCTCCACCATGTTCCAACATTAATCGACCTTTTTCTCCGAAGGAAGCAAGTCTCCAAATACCCCATAAAAGAATGACGTAAGTCGAGACAGTCTAGTCCAATCAGAGCCTAGTGAGAATCGGATTCGCAAACATTTCTATCCGAATGGAATTTTGTAGGCATTGGTCGATCGAAAGCGGCTTTTTATGCATAAAAGTATACGCGTTGTAGATTCACTTGGTAACAAGTGCATGCATGGAGGTGACGAATGCAGTGACATCCATGGCAAGGTGACGAGTGTGATGACCTATTGATGTGACCTTGCATGCTTCAGTCAATATGATGGCATAAACTTATTGGAAGGTAGCAGCTATCCGGCAAGAGCTTTGATTGGGCACGCACGATACAATTTCCAGGTATGTACCTCCTGATCTACATACAGATGCACTTAGATCTCTGTTAGGCAACTCCACTCCCAATGGGAGGATTTCATTTTTTAATTAAATAATTAAGATGTCATATAAACAATTTTGATGGCATGGCAAACATAAACAATTTTGTCGGCATAGCAAAAAAGAGTTAAAAAGAGACAGATGGATTGATTTTCATCTAAATGAAACTAGGTAAGCATACACGAACATCTGAATTTGATACGCTATATATGATACTAACATTTGTACTGCTGATAAAATTAAATCCGGCTGTATGCGAGGATCCAGGAGCTAGCCGCCTCCGGTCCACAAACACATGTTACACGACACATCGCCCGCCCTTACGTGCTCACTCTACGCGTTGTCAACACTGACGAAGAAAGAAAACATAGGTAATCACTGAGCTATCTACGTACGTTTTCCGTAGCAGTTGCAGGCAATCTATTCGAGATCAGCTTCTAAGAATCTTCTCCATCGACCGCCTTTTATGTGAATCAATATAAGTACGACTGGCTAGCTTAGTACTCCGTACGTACTTCTCGCTCCAAATAACGGCCGGGGAGCACATCAGAATATCAGATACCATAACATACCATGGCTTGGCTGCCGGATTATCTCGAGCCCGCGGTGAGGGAGGTTGCCCACGTGTCTGAGCTCATCAAGACCCACCAGCCGCTCCTCCTCCTCCACCTCCAGGGGCAGACGGCTCAGCCGCTCGCTCAGAGTCTTCTCGGCGAGGCGCTGCGAGCCCTCCACTTGGCCCTCTCCGCCATGACCGTGATGCAGCAGCAGCAGCAACAACGACTGCAGATTGGTAGTAGTAGTAGTAGTAGCAGCGCTGCTGCTTCGCTGGTACTTGTCGTCAAACCCGAGCCGCCGCCTCAGCTGTCGTCGTCGCCCAGCCCCGCAAGTGAATTACCAGCCGATTCCAAGGGATCTGCGAGGAGCGGCAAAAGAAGAAGGTACATCATCTCTATCTTATACAGACCATCCTCTTCGTTCGTTCCTGATAATTTTGAACTGACAAATCGATAGTATTGCAGGCCAGCAGCAAATGAAGGCGGCGGGAAGACCAAATCATGGGCGCTCTTAACCACCGTTCCTCACGAGGACGGCTACGAGTGGAGGAAATATGGCGAGAAGAGCTTCAACGGAACCCACTTCACGAGGAGCTACTTCCGGTGCACCTACAAGGGCGACAAAGGTTGCCTGGCCACGAAGTACGTCCAGCAACAGAACGACAGCAGCGACACACCAATGTTTAAAGTCACCTACAACAACGATCACACCTGCAACTGCACTGCTGGCTCGCCCTCATCCGCAAAGAACAACATCAACAATATTCCAGTAGCGGGAGGAGCTGCTGCCAGTAATTATCCTCCTACTGGTGGCCACCATGATTTCATGGTGACCGAGCAAGAAACAACTGCTGTCGTGCCGCCTCCTCTTGCAGACGGTTCTGCCGGCGTTCGTTTGGACGAGCAGATGCCCTGCGCCCACCAGGAGCGACTTGCGATCACTGATCGTTACGACGTTACTGTCGGTGCCGTTGGCGAGAGTTCACGCCTTCCTGGTGTGTCCTCCAATGAATTAGATAGACAGATCGTGACTGAACCAATGATGGGAGACTATGATCAAGAACTCCAAGACGATCTCGAGCTTCTCTTCCTGCATGACAACTTCTGTTACAGGTCGACGACCGGCTGATTTGTCAGAGTGATGAGCCATTGTTTCTAGAAGCCATGGGTCAGTGCATGTGGTGCACCTAAGATTCCGGTGGCAGCAAGGTGAAAGGGAAGTTATTGGAGTGGTCAGGTCGAAGCCTGAACGGATCTTTGGCATTGAGTTCAGCGGCGGATGTGGTGAGACCCTGCGATTTTAAGGTTTGAGCTGTGAGCCTGAAGAGTGGAGCGGCTGTGGATGTGGTGAGGCCCCCCACAAATTTGTGATTGCCTTGGAAGGTCCAGGATCCATCTTTCGATTTCTGCTAGTGCACTTCGATGGCTTCGGAGCTAGGCAATTGCATGTTCACGAACCGAGGACGAAGGCGACAGCCATGGTTGTGGGTGTTTTTTTTTTTTTGGGAGGGGAGGGGAGGGGGGCGGGGTGATCATTGTCCACTGTTTCCTTTTGCTATGTGCTGATCTATCTATTGTTCTTGTGTTGCGTTCTAGTGTTTCCTTTATTGGAGTTTACATAGGGTGTCGTAACTGTATGTGATAAAACTATATTCCTACTCCATCTATTCATAAATATAAATCATTCTAACATTCAAATTTTATTCCCCCAATATATATCATTCTCACTACGCAATATACCTTCTCTTCCCAATATAATTTCTCTCCTCCTAATAAATCTCTATATCTCTCTTCTCCTCATTTTCTACGTACCATACCTTTTCATTTTTTTTACTTCCTGTCCCTAGAGCTAGAATAATTTTATATTTATGAACGGATTAAATAATAAAATCAGGAGGATAAAACCTTGCTATAAATTTGTGCATGTAATTTCGTTGTTGAAACTGGTCCAAACAAAACATAAAACATATCTTTATATATTAAACACCGTGCGTTCTCGTGCCGTATCATCCGGCACTGTTTATTTGCGACGATACTGTTCACTCGGCAGGCTGTTCATCATGCGGCACTGTAGCAATCAGACAGTGTCCATTTGTGCTGTTACTGTTTACCAAGAAGTACGTTCGTCACATGTCACTGTAGCTGCCGATCTAAACCGTTCATTTTGGATCACACGGCTGAGATTAGATTTTGTGAACAGTGCTATCTCTGCATTTTGACTTCTACGGAGAGGAATTCAATCCATAGGAGAGTAGTGATAACTGTGCCCTTACCATATGCTCATAGTAATTCCTCATAGCATTTCGTCTGTTGAATGAAAACGACTTCTGTTCATTCTTCTATACAAACTAGTGTAATGACGACACCCCTTCGTGCGCCGGCTAAATGGTAAACACATATAAAAAGAAAGGAAAAGTGGGAGTGTTTAAGCTAAATAGTTGATCGCTATTTTCAAATTTAATTGTATTGATCAAAGCATATATATATATAGACGTTATTAATTTGTGGCTAGGCACAAAATAAGCATTCTATAGTCAGGTCGGAACCAAGCTGAAAACAGAATTGCAACTGACATCCGTTTTTTGTGCCTCACATCACACGCACCTTAACTATGCTTGCTAACCGAATTCTACAAAGTAGGTAGCCTCCGTGTTTGATTTGAGTTCATTGATACGACGATTATGGTGGCCGGGAGTAAGTTAATTATTGGCAATATTATACTGTGCTTAACACATCAGTATATGTACATTAGGTACAGTTGTAAAAACTCGATCGGTACACATGAGCTAATCATTCTAAGAATTTTAGATTACTGAGATCAGAGATTACTAATTTTAGGTAGGGACACATGTGCTAATCATTCGAGGAATTTGAGATTACCGAGATTAGAAATTAGTAATTTTAGATCGGTACACGTGTGCTATGAAATGGACAAATTTGTAAAGATGGAGGCAGCTGAAGTTGCGCATGACGCTGAGAAGGAATGGACGGAGGCTGAACTAGATGTTGATCAAGGGAGTTCTGGACGGGTCTCTCGGAAGGCTGCTCTCCATCAAGCCAATGATGGCAGATTATGCATCCTCATAGCAGGAACATGTACCCAGGAATTTAGTTTGATCTTGGTGGCCTTTCTTGCACATGGTGTCGCTCTGCGCTCTGGGCACGAGCAGAGAAATTTTGTTTTGCTTAACATAGCTCGATGTACAGAGATTGCTCTTCATTTATAAAACTATTCTCTTAATAATTCACATCTTTGATTGTGTTATGACTTTCTTGCAGCCAGGAATGGGAAAAAATCCGCAAATGTTATGTAGATGAGCATTATCTGTCGACACTATTCCATGTCTGTATCCAGTACACATGCATTTCCAATTAAGAAGTTTTAAGTTGTCAATACTATGCACTGTCATTGAGAGCCCTTCCATTAATCAGATGATGGATCCTGCTGGAACTAGTAATTGGTCATAACTTATGTTGATTGGTAATTGCTAACTGATGTATCTGATTGATCAGAGGATGCTGAATATTTCATTACACAGACGAGCAGATATAAATAATAGACATCTTTCAGTCATAGTTCTAATATGAAGTATCACAAAGCCATTAGAAAACATGTCGATTGTTTCACGATTCTGTAGCACCACGACCTTAAGCAGCAAATTAATGTCCCTCACCATGCTTTTACAATTACGTAGCTACTAATCTATCTGTAGCTCGGAGGAAGAAATCATAAAATTGCCTAGCTGTAACTATAATGCACCGCTGCAGATTATGTTCACAATCTTCCATCCTGAAAAACACAAGCTTGTGTGTGGTGATTAACATGCTCTCTTTAATTTTTTTTTCCCATCAAAGCCAATTTGAAAAGAGCTCAATCAGATTTTGCTCACCATCTTTCATCCATACGATTGTGGAAAAAAAAACTAACTAATGAGCATCATTCATTACACACCTGAGCAAATCTAAACAATATATGACTTTAAATCATACTACTAAGAGCATGTATCACAATACCATATTGTTTTCACTGAACTATCAGAATATACATCCTTTTCCAATGTGATCATCTTTCATATTTCTCATTGCAACTGTTTCAGAAATATGTATCAAAGCACAACATCCTTGTGAAAGGAATGTCAGGAAGAAGCTGTCAGCAGGACCTAGCAGGACCTTAAGCAGCAAGTAAAAACAGATATTTCAGGTGCTTTCATCTGGGCGTGAACTGCACATGTTTTTTCCTGTCAACACACAATCATGGGAATAATTGTCGAAACAGGGGCAATGCTTCAGTTCAACTTCTGCACACAAACATTGATTAAGCAACCATGTATTGTGAGAGCAAAAGAATTGATGGTCTGATCGTTTACTTTTTAATTGCTTTGCTACACAATGTTGCAAAGGATAGCAGCAAAATATAAATTTTAATATGGTGCCAATCTTGCTTATCGGTCTACAATTCAAGAGATTTTTCAACAGGTAATATGTGAATTTCTCTCCCATTATATGAATTAAAGTGAAGAAGCTGTGGATTCACACATCATACTATAGAAGTACAGAAAAAATTACAAGAACAGCAGATTACATGATATGTTATTCACGTTATCACAGATCATTACAGAAACTAGAGTGTTTATAAAGCTAGAAAATGGATCAATTTCTATCGATATAGATATGAGACTGATGACTACATCTCACTGTCTAAAATCGACAGGCAAATAAACAACGCAGCGATGAATCAAGGCAACAAAGAGATAAGCATCAGCGAAGAAACATTCCATTGGCCATCGGTGAGTGAGCAGAAAACAGAGCAACTAGAGGCTTCCTATTCTTTTTTTTTCCTTTTTCTTTTGCCCCAAAATGTCATTGTTCTACGAAGCAATAGTTACCACATTTGTACAAGCAGGCTCGTGTGTTGATTGATTAAGGAAAAAGCTAATGCTTGATGCTTGGGCCTAAAAGAAAATTAAACACGAGAGCAAATTGAACTGTGTATATGGAGATAGAGTTCGCGAGGGGGACGAGACGGTGCGGCGCGCCGGGCATGAGGAGGTGCGACGGGGATGAGGCGGCTTGGTGCGTCGGGACGAGGAGGCGCGGCGGGACGAGACGGTGCGGCGTGGCGGGAACGAGGCGGTGCGGTGCGTCGGTGACAAATACGAAGACAAAGAATGCGCATCGGTAAAGCGGCGAATACAAACAATGCGCTGCCGTCGCTGGGACAGATGGTTTTGTTGGCAAGAATTTAGAAGATTCTATTTCTAATCCATGGTATGGGGTTAGGTTTTAAACTGATTTCCGTAGGGGCGCGACCTACGAGGAATCTGTTGCTCACTAGAGTTAGAGTCAACAACTCGATCAAACTCGTCTAGCTACAAAATTCTAATTCTGTAGCCAAGTACAAATAAATAATAGTATATATATATATATAAGCAAAAAATTTCAATGTACAGAAATTATACCTATTTATATTGATGTAGCAATCCAAATTGTCTGAGAATGAACGAAGAACCAGAAGAATGGTGAAAATATCTCTCATGAGAATTACAATTAGTGAAAACATAAATAAAATTAAGAGAGAGCATATAACGAAGAATAATCATACACCATGGACATTTTTGCTGCATACTTCATACGCCAGTTCCATGTCAAGTAATTCAACCCTCACAAACACCACAGTCTCAACATAGAAAGACCATAGAAAACACCACTGCCGTTTTACCAAGTTACATAGAAAAAAATATATTGTAGCAATAACTGACCATATAATCTGCTATAAACAATTATAAATTTAAAACAAAACTACAATTGATAGACCACTTTTAGCTTTTCATGGGCCTAACTTACCATTCTAAAAAAGTGTATTGGAAATCAGAAAATAAAAGTTTAATAACTTAATATACATATCAAGTAGAAGAGTCAACTCTCTTCAGATCTTATAAACTCTGAA
>BCLH01000429.1:156352-171853 GCA_001602315.1 Zoysia pacifica
TTCTACATCTCTCCTGTATGATCACAAGGTGAAGCTACCTAGAGTCATGGTATGAACAAACTTAATATTAATGAATAATTTAAATTGATACAGAGCACTGGGCATTACATTCCTTTTTTATTTACTTCCAACAGTTCTAACAATCCCTATGTATGTGACCTCGCCCAGAGGACTAACCTTGTATGTGATCTCGTTTGATTTACTGTTTAATTCACATAATTAGAGATGATCGATACTAGATTCAGCGTACAGTAATTGGGGATGAATAGGTGAATCAATGCAGTTTTTGTACTTGATCAGCATTAAACGTGATGAAATGGTTATTCTTTGCATAAATTCTGCTCAATTTTGCAGTACTCACAGACTCAATGCACTTTAAATTGACGTGAACGTTTAGATCAGAGTAAATTCTTTATGCAAGGTGGAAATTTAAGATGTTTCTCTTTATTTAATTCAGTAAGACATCCATGCAACATCCGCTGATTCCTTTTTATTTTTCCCCCACTCTTCTTTGGGTCCTGCAGTGCCGTCGCTTAAAACTAATTGCATCAATCTAAAGAACAGGGATAATAGTACAGAAGGCAGGAGAAGTTAAAATTACTCAAGCTAATTACCATTTATTCTGTAATTTGGATGTTCAATGACTATTAAAAACTGTAGTTGATTATTTAGGATTCGGAAAAAAAAAAGAATGGTTGTGTCACCCATTATATGAAATTGAATATGCTAATAAAGAATCAATAAAGTCAAAAAAATCAAAATGAATAAAATAGAATCAAAAATTAATTGTCTGATTACTTAGTCCTTGCTAAGTAGGGGACCATGGAAAAACCACTTCGTATTCATACAAGTTGATGGGAGTCTAAGTGATACGGTAGTTAATAAATATGGCTGCGAAGGCAAACTTGCAGGCAAGTGCTTCCTGATCTCTTAGCTAAAAAGTAAGACAAAATATTGTAATGGAAGTAGGCTATGATGTAATAGAAAATACTTACTATAGACAGATTAAATCATGCACCTATTATGCGTAAAAGATAATGACTGAATCAGTTCAGAAATTAGCATACGAAGCTTGGTATGCCAAAAAGTAAAAATTATATGTGCTATCTCACTGCCTAATTTGGCTGTTTTAGACTTAGATTTTCAGCAAATGGTCTTTTAGTCCTAGAGATATCCATTCTGCTGTCACCTCTACAATTTTGAACCATTAAAAAAAGGAAACACAATTAATCGTAGTTCTAATATTATTGAAGATAAAATTAATTTTAAGCCTCCTTTCAAACACAACAATTTTATAGAAACCATATAGTAATTTCATAGGTATCACATTTAATTAAAATTAATTATTTAAAATAATAACTTATATATATATATATATAAGGGCCATTCAACCAGTAATAAGATTAAAGGGAAGCGCGGCAATGCCGGGTCGAATTTCTAGTATATACTCCTATAGATGAGCAGCCCAACATGATTTTTTATTGGGCCTAAGCCTCAAGCGCTTTTGGGTCTATGATTGGGCCTGGAATTGAGTAGTAGTAGTAGTAGTCCGGACCAACAGACTCCGGACAGTCAGGAGCGGGCAACACGTGCAGCACGTGCTCTTCTGGACAATGGCGTCGTCCTCACCGCCGCCTCCGTTTCCTTTCTTCCCCATCCTCCTCTGATAAACCTCCACAAGCAAACAGAAAATTCTTTTTCTGAAGCGAGAAAGAAAGCGAAGAGCGAACCCAGCAGAAAAAAAAATAAATCCAAGTACATCCATTTCCTCGCTCCAACACCCTTCTCCGCCCGTTAAAATTCCAATCTTTCTGTTCCGCTCCGCCGTGTCTTCCACCTTCGCCTTTCCATTTCTTTCGTTCCCCAATCGAATCACACACAGGAATCTACTCCAATCCAACCCGAACCGGTTCCCAGCGGCGGCCGCGGACCGGACCGGAGCACGCGGTTCCGACCCGCCGGCGCGATGCTGCGGTTACTGGTGTGCGCGGTGTTCCTGCTGGGCTGCTGCCACGGGAGGTTCGTGGTGGAGAAGAACAGCCTCAAGGTGACGGCGCCGGAGGGCCTCAAGGGCACCTACGAGTGCGCCATTGGCAACTTTGGCGTGCCCCAGTACGGCGGTACCATGGTCGGCTTCGTCGCCTATCCCAAGGCCAACAGGAAGGCCTGCAAGGACTTCGACAACTTCGACATCTCCTACAAGTCCAAGCCGGGGGCTTTCCCCACTTTCTTGCTCGTCGACAGGGGAGGTGAGAAATCCGCAAGATTTACTGCTTCTACTGGCTACTGTCACTTAGGTTATCCATGGGCGACTGTGACTTCACGATTATTTACAGTAGTTGCCCTTATATTCGCAGTATGCTAGAGTAGATGAATGAAGTCCACTTCAAGATTTGACCGGAGTGAGCCATTCTTTGTTTAAATAGTATTAGATATGGTATTTAGTTAGGATAATGGTAGAAAATTAGATCTTGCATGCGCTGATGTGATGGAGTTGAATGTCTGTTGACCCAATTTGGTACGTGGAGGACCAAACCCTTGGATTGATGTGTACAGCCAGCAAGGGAATTCAATCTGATAGCCTACAGTCAAATCCTTCTGCATTTTCTTGAAGCAAATGTCACTGTCTTGTTTTATTTGACCTTTCAATGATGTTCCACTGTTTGTTTTCAACGAATTTGCTATTTCTTTAACACGCTTTCTTGTCTGGTATACAAACATTGCATTCCACTTAGTTAAAATGCATAATAAAATGGCTGTTGTGATTGTATACAGACTGCTACTTCACAAAGAAGGCTTGGAATGCACAGAACGCAGGAGCGGCAGCAATCCTTGTGGCTGATGACAAGGAGGAGCCTCTAATTACAATGGACACCCCTGAGGAATCTGGAAGGGGAGATCATTTAGAGAACATCACAATTCCTTCAGCATTGATAACCAAAAGCTTAGGGGACAGGCTCAAGAAAGCAATTGACAATGGCGACATGGTTAATGTTAATTTGGATTGGAGGGAGGCCCTGCCCCACCCTGATGAGCGTGTAGAGTATGAATTCTGGACCAACAGTAATGATGAATGTGGCCCGAAATGTGATAGCCAGATTGAGTTTGTGAAGAGCTTCAAAGGAGCTGCACAGGTACTTGAGAAGAAGGGCTACACACAGTTCACTCCTCATTACATTACTTGGTATTGCCCAGAGGCTTTTGTTCTGAGCAAGCAGTGCAAGTCTCAGTGCATTAATCATGGAAGATACTGTGCGCCTGACCCAGAACAGGATTTTAGCAAAGGATATGATGGGAAAGATGTGGTGGTCCAAAATTTGCGCCAAGTTTGTGTGTTTAAAGTTGCTAAGGAGCACAAGAAACCTTGGTTATGGTGGGATTATGTCACTGATTTTGCGATTCGGTGCCCAATGAAGAAAAAGAAGTACACTAAGGAGTGCGCTGATGGAGTTATGAAGTCACTTGGTATGTTGTGTTTGCATTTGGTTTTCTATGCCCTGCTGTGAGGCAGACATGTGGTAGTTGTACTGAATTGGGTTATACTTTACAGGCCTTGATCATAAAGCAATAGATAAGTGTATTGGTAACCCAGATGCTGATGAAGAAAATCCAGTTCTGAAAGCTGAACAGGATGCACAGGTTAGTAGTTTGGTGACCATTTGATATTTTCTAGCCATTCTATTTGTTGATCTGAATATATTATCATCCACCAAATTGCGTAGATTGGCAAGGGCTCTCGTGGTGATGTTACCATCCTACCAACTCTTGTAATCAACAATAGACAATACAGAGGTATGTGCTCTCTATCTGATAAAAATACCATAAAAATATAATTTGAGATTGCCAATGAACTTATCGTTACCGTTACTTTTCAGGTAAGCTTGACAAAGGAGCAGTTCTTAAAGCACTTTGTGCTGGTTTTCGAGAAACTACTGAACCAGCTGTTTGCTTGAGTGAAGGTTGGTACATTGGTTCCCCTAATTTTTCCACGTATGCTACATTTTGATCTATACATCATTTGGAATTGGAACATGAGGAAACATGCTCTTAAACATCTAACTTTAATCTTATGTGACATTAGACATACAAACAAATGAGTGCCTGGAGAATAATGGTGGCTGTTGGCAAGATAAGGCTGCTAACATCACTGCATGCAAGGTACTTTCTGTAGCGTTGATTTTTTTCACTCTCTGCATTCTGGTTTATCAGGTATTTTTGGTCTTTTTATGTTGTGTGCCATAACACTTTAAGGTATGCATATCATATTTGTAATTTGTTCGATGTATATGTAGGATACGTTCCGTGGAAGAGTTTGTGAATGTCCAGTTGTGAAAGGGGTAAAATTCGTTGGTGATGGCTACACCCATTGTGAAGGTATTGTACGAAGGGATTAATAGATTTTGTTTTTGGCTTTACCTTATCTTTCATATTTGTTAGTATATATCTTAGGATCTACATTTGTTTCTAGAGCCTTCTGAATTAAAGCACCTGCTCTTGTTGTTTTAGCTTCGGGGTCTGGACGGTGTGAAATTAACAACGGAGGATGTTGGAAAGAGATCAGGCATGGTCAGACGTACTCTGCCTGTACTGTAAGTATCAGCTGGACTATTTTCTGTCCTTGAATTGTTGCATCTCTTATTAATATCTGAAATTATATTTGTGGTGTCTTGCAGGATGAGGGATGTAAATGCCCAGATGGGTTCAAGGGTGATGGTACCCACAAATGTGAAGGTGAGAGCCCACGCCTGGACTTCATTATGCTCACGGAAGTGCTTGCCTTCCCCTCGAAACTTGTGCTTTAGCTTATGGATGTGACTATGCATTTTGAAACGGGCTATCCTGTCAAGCCATATTTCATATATTACTGATGTTCCTCTTTGGGTGTGATACTAATTTGATATGTTGACAGATATTGATGAATGCAAGGAAAGGACTGCATGTCAGTGTAAAGAATGCAAGTGCAAGAACACATGGGGAAGTTATGAGTGTGGCTGCAGTGGAGGCTTGCTGTACATTCATGAGCATGATACATGCATAAGTATGTAGCCCTATTTACACTGTTAGCTTGTTACTGACTAGCAGCTGCCTTTTGCATTTTTTGTTGTTTCGTTAGCCACCGGGCTTATCTTATCTTTGTGAGGTAGATCAACCATGATTTGGGGGTTAGCTAATTGGGCATTTATTGTGTTCAGGCAAAAACGCAGCAACAGAAGTAAGTTGGAGCTTCATGTGGGTCATCTTCTTCGGCCTTGTCGCAGCAGGAATTGCAGGATATGCTGTTTACAAGTATAGGATTCGGGTAAGATATGAACAGCTTGCAAAAGGTTCATTATAAATCATCTGTTGCTGACTCTGGGCTGTTATCTAATTCTGTATTTTTTTTTCCTTGTCCTTGCAGAGTTATATGGATTCAGAGATCCGTGCCATCATGGCTCAGTACATGCCCCTGGACAACCAAGGAGAGGTTCCAAATCATTCTCATCACATTGAGATGTGAAGAGTGGAGCAGCTAACTAATTAAGGGAATGAAGACTTGAGGAGATGAAGCAGATGCATACACCTGTGATAGGATGTGTACAATCATGACGATCTTATTTGTATCTTGCGATGCAAGGTCCTCTTGTAAATTTAGTGGATGGTTGTGTGTCGGCATGGATTCTGGTTAGGATCCACCGTGATATGGACTTGTTTAGAAATAACTGTTATCTGTTTTCTTTTAGTAGCAATAAAGAGATGGAAGACAGCACCAACTGTTGTTTAGTCATATTTCTGGTCAGTCTCAGAGGGATATGAATATCTAGCACAAAGGAGGTGCATTTCATTCATTGTCTAACAGAGATGTATTGCTCCCTTCAATTCATGAACGGATTTTTTCAACATCACCATATTGCTCCGTTCATTTCTCAGCATCACTTGCCGTCAAGTGGTACGAGAGTCCGTTTGTCATAGGCTGATCACCACCTGACTATAGGAGGTGTTAACCTTTTCTTTCTCCCTTCAATTAGGTACTATCTGATCATACGCTGATTGTATCTTCAGAGTTTGGCCAGGAATGCGTAACTCTTCTTGCTCAGTCTCCGATTGATCAGGAATTTGATTCATGAATGTTACCAAGCGTTCATATGCAACAAACGTATACTGTTCTTTCCGGTCCAAAAGATGCAGAATGTTCACGCAGGAGAATAGCAAAAAATTAGGGAACAAAAAGTAATGGTTGTCTCGTCTCTAGCATCCTCTTAAACCCTCTAGGCTCGGTTCATATACTGGCCAGTTCTTGAATCAACCAAAATATCATCGCCTACATTCACAAAGGAGGGCACAGTAACCACGGCTCCAGTTTCCAGGGTTGCCGGTTTTGTTCCTCCTGCAAGACAGTTGGGTAAAGATTTCTAGTTAAGATTAAGTAATAACAAGAATATTTTGCAGAAGCACGGTAAATAATTTCCTACCTTGTGCACTGTCACCTTGCCCTGGGTCAGTATCAGTTACAGTCAGCCGCACAGTGATAGGGAGCTCAAAATCAATTATCTACAAAAATGTATATCAGCAGCCAATAATTTTGCCGCATAAGAATAAATCACACTATTAGCTAGCACACTAGAAATTTATAAGGTAATTCACTAATTAATTGGATAAATGACAGCATAAAATGAGAACAAATCAGAAAATACCCGCCCATTCCAGTACAGCAAAGTGCAGTCTGTCCCCTCTTTCAACCATTTTTGCTTGTCACCAACATCTGATTCATTTAATCGACTCTCCTCAAAGGTCGTCTGCAAATGGAAAATGATTAGAACAATTTACACTAGGGAATCAATGAAGTTATTGAATTGTACTAACTATTTGGTTGACATTAGAAATTGGTGGTGTTCAAAGAACACATAATACTTTTGCTTCTATAATTTGTGTATAATAACTCTATAGCTCCACAGATCACCAGTTCATGAAGCTCCATATTTAACAGAGGTTTTCCCCAGAAAAACAAATCATCTGAGTATCTCGTTTTAAAAATAGATGAACTGATAAAATGATGTGGCAGCTAACTAGTACTTTCACTGGAGACATCTTTGAGTGAAAATTAAAGTGTGTACCAGATCCATAAACACAAACTGGGAGCCATCCTTGTACGTAAACTGTTTGGTCTCCTTTGAAAGGGATGCTTCCTGCAGCTGAAAATATTAAAAAGAAGTCGATGTTAGTTGTTATATAGAGCTAACAACATCCAGGCAGAGTCGATGGTCATTACGCATGAGTTGATGAAGATGAAGGTAATCCAGGGCAGGCGAAAGATAGTGTTTTCAAATGTGGAAAAAGGGGAGAGTCTGCTGAACAGTAGTCCAGATTCTGAGCTGGAGATGAGATTACCGTACTTCCAGCTCGAAATGTTTTCTCAACTGTGTTTCCGGTGACATAATTTCGCATTTTCGTCCTGACAAAAGCAGCACCTTTTCCAGGCTTGACGTGGAGGAACTCTAGTTGGATTGGACGAAGAAATCAGTTGACATGTTTGTCATAACATTCATAGTAGAAATTTGTGCATAGGCTCAGGTTACAGGCCGTTAGTTAGGGGCAACAGAGGTGGAGGATGTTAAATTCTTAAAGCAAGGATGAATAGGGATGGGAATAGCTACCTCTTCAATATTAATAAAAAGAAATGGATGGAACTAAGAAAACAATGACTAATCATCGAGGGTTGAGGTACATTAGACTGATTTCTAGTACTCCTACGATAGTACGATAATGCTAGAATGTTGCTAACTGGATACACCCTGCAAGACTGAAATGCACAAGAAATGCGTTTGTCAGTCACCTAAAACTTTCCACGGCGCGCCGTCGACCTCGACGTTGGTGCCGACCCTGATGTCATTGCTGGAAAGCGCGTAAACCCCTGCAAGAAGCAACCACATAAATGAGCAAATGGTCACAGTTAAGAACGGAAGAACGAGGTGGTGATTGGTGATGAGAGCTGGAAGTGGAGTAGACAGCGTAGGGGCGGGGGCGGGTGTACGGGTGAAGCGGGAGCGCAAAGGAGCGAGGCGGAGAGGGCAGGAGGAGGCGCGGCGGAGCCGGAGGTGGGGGTGTTGGACGTAGGGTGGCCCGGCGAGGTGACGGAGAGAAGCCATGGCGTGGTGTCCTCCGTTGCCGTCGACGCGCCGCTGGCGGTTTCTCGGCTTGGGGATAAGCAGGGATGGGGCAGGCAAACTTGGGTCCACCGGTCATCGTTTCTTTTTGGACTACAAGCCACGCCCCCCTGGAGTTAGAGACCACCATAAGGCCCAAAACAAAAGGCAATGGATCGTGGAGGCCCATATGTTCAGCTGAACTGCAGTGTTTGGACTGGTTGTGATAGGGCCCGGCAAGCTGATTGAGTAAGGGTTTTTTTTTTTTTTGCCGACTGGGCTGATTGAGTAACTTAAGGCCCTTTTGGAACCCTGAAGTTTTTTGTCTCGTAAAATTCCTATATAATTCATGTGAAATTATTATATTCCAATGGAGCCTGAGCTACTTATATTTATATGTAGTTTAGTAGCTATAGTCTATTATAACCTTATTTAATTATAACAATTAACTATCGAGATGATATTCACTAAATATCTCACGAGATACTATTCACTAAATATCATATTAGCTGCTCCCATGAGAGTAAAGAAGAGCATGACATCCTAACAGCAATCACCAAAAATACGTCCTTTGAGCCATCCTCAACCTTCCCCATAAGCCTTCCTTCCATACCAACCACCAAGATCGATCAACACCCTCTTTGCATTTCTCAGCACCAACGGGGACGTTGAACAGTAGCTGGCCACAGCGTGCACCTACCCCTGCCCTTCTTCACTCTGCTTCATTGGACCAGCTGACCACTGACGTCGACCAGGAGGGAGATGCACACCTGCCTGCCTTCCTGCCCTCTCCTTCCACCTAACTCGCCTCCCTCCAACGCTGCAAACTTCTCATCACAGTTCAGAAATATAGAGGCATCTTCCTCCTGATAATCTCTAGTTCATTCGCTTTCCCTGCATAAGCACTCACCTGTACCAAAGAAAGAAGAAAGTAAGCTCAGATTTCGTTAACAATCTTTCCTTATCACCAATCCCTCATGAACAATGGTGAATGTTGCGTGTGCAGTGGGCTCGGAGGCGGAGAAGACCACCGTGGAGGTGGAAGGCATCGCATTCCCGACGGAGATCGCCGGTGCCAAGCCTCTCTTCCTCCTCGCTCACGGTAATGGAGCATTCTCTTGCTGTTCATCCATCCTCTGTTTCTTCACCCTCCAACTGCACTGATAAGTGATACCCTCATCGATGGCGCAGGCCTGACGGACATCGAGATCCACTTCCTCCAGATCAAGTACAACGCCATCGGCATCTACCTCGACAAGAGCGGCGCGCTGCTGGACCGGCTGGAGAGGTGGAGGGGCAGGAAGGCGGAGGAGCTGGCGGACGACGACGCCTTCTTCGACGCCCTCGTCGCGGCGCCCGCGGAGAAGCTGTTCAGGGTGGTGGTCATCAAGGAGATCAAGGGCGCGCAGTACGGCGTGCAGCTCGAGAGCTCCGTCCGCGACCGCCTCGTCGCCGTCGACAGGTACGAGGACGACGAGGAGGAGCAGCTCGAGAAGGTCACCGAGTTCTTCCAGGCCAAGTACTTCAAGCCAGGATCCGTCGTCACCTTCCACTTCCCGACCACCCCTGGACCCGCGCAGGCACGTCGTAAATTATTACTCCATTCATGCAGAGTTCGGTCGAATTTTGCAGACGTTGATTTCTTTCTTGTCCATGCAATGCGAACGACGACGGAACGGAACGTTCAGATATCGTTCGAGACGGAAGGCAAGGCCGAGGCGAAGATCGCGGTGGAGAACGAGAACGTGGCGGGGATGATCCAGAAATGGTACCTCGGCGGCTCGTCGGCCGTCTCTCCGACGACCGTGCGGAGCCTGGCCGACCATTTCGCGGCGCTGCTCTCCGCATGATCGCGCGCGGCTCTCCATCAAGTTCTGCTGATCGATTCACTACGTACCCGCCTTGATGATCAAACTCGTGAATCCTGTCCGTTCGTATGTCTCGTGTGTTGCTGCAAGATGCGAATAAGAATTGCTTTTTGAACAATCTGAAATTCTGATGAATCCACGCCCTGTTTTCTGTTCTTTCTGGCGCGATTGCTATCCTGATGACGAGCAACCGAAGAGGTGATGCTAATAGTTTGGTCCATGAACTTTGTTTGGATTTGAGCAAAAAAATATGCGGTCGGTAGTTTGGCGCCTCCAAACTCTAAATTAGAGGAGTAATACTTGGTCTCACCTGATCATATAGTCTGCGTGTATTTTTGGCCTTTTCTAGAGTCTTCCGTCATCAAATTAGTACTACTCTCGGTACTCTGTTTCAAAACTATCGTTGCCGGTTAGATTAAATTTAAATGAACCGACGGCAACGATTTTATTGTGGAGAGGGTACGCTTGAGTTATGTACTTCGCCGATGAATGGTGAGAAAACGGTGCTTGCAATAAAGATGGAAAATGACACATGAATTCCTTTGATAGCAGCATGTCCAAAACAATAATGAATGCCTTACATTTCGGTGGACGAAATTGAATAGCATAAATATGCAACGAGTTTTGAAGCAGAATGGCTCAATCCATCATCCATAAAAACTCACAACTTCAATGATAAGTGTAACAAAAAAAAAAAAAAACACTCTCGAGTCATTTAAGATCTTGTCTGTAAGTACATTTGTTTCATCTGTTTTTTTAAGTGCTTGTCTAGACTGTTTTTTGTTCGGTTCCGTTTGGCAGTAATCAGTATTTTTTTTTCTAAGAGTTACGTACGTATTAGGTTTCTAAACATTGCACTAAAATACTTTAGGTAGCTCAAAAAATGAAAAAAAAAATAGATGTGGGAACGGACTAGCTCCCAGATCCAATTCAATATTAAGAATATCAATATGCATGGTTTACTACTAGTATGCCATATGTATTTCCTAATTGTTGTACTTATTCCAAATAACTGACTTTTTGAAATTAAATACGAGGGCAGAAATAACAAATAAGATGAATCTGGAAAAATCCCAAATGTTCCCAGTACCAAAAAAATCATGGAAACAAACAAATAACAAATCAAAGTGACAAAGACACTGCAAAATTGACCCACCCTTCGTATCTTCACATATTGCCATCCCACTTTACATGTAACAACGGCCAAATTTTTTTTTTACTAGTGTAATCAGCAAATTTAATCAAACGTATCCAACTTTTAACAATCTTGGCCGGGTTAATTTCCCAGATGCTTACATACAAGTAAAAGAAACTCCAAGCACAATTAATAACATGTATGTTCATGGGCGTTACGTGGCTAATTCGTCCCCAGTCACCGTTTCGTCGCCGGCGCCATGACGATGATCGTCCTCGAGAAGAGAGTTACGACAGATCGGGCACGACGAGTGCTCTGCAAGCCACATGTCTATGCACCGGACGTGGAAGCCGTGGTGGCACATGGGTAGCAGGCGCACCTTCTCGCCGTCGACGAACTCGCCGAGGCAGATGGCGCACTCCGCGCCAGGGACGCCGGCGCCCTTGGTCTCGTACTCGACCACCGGTATCATACTCAGCTCCTTCTTACTGAGCCCAGCTACGGCGCCCGGAGCCGCTATGACTGTGAGCGTGACGGCGCCGACCGCCATCGCGGCGGCGGTGGTGTCGACGTCTCTTGGTGCGGCGAGGCTGCGGCCGCAGTGGCGCGTGCAGCGGACGAGGGAGTTGAGGCCGAGCGCGCAGATGAGGACGCAGAGCACCGCGGCGAGGACGACGACAACGTTGGAGTCCGGGTACACGCTGCCGCAGCCGTCCCCTGCCTCGGGCGGCAGCATGGTCGTCCTGCCCGTCAACGCCGACGGCGGCGCGACCAGCAGCGGCGGCGCCGTCGACGCGTCATCGGCGGCAGGACCGTCGCTGAGCATGCGCATGCGCATGAGCCCGTTGATATTATTTTTGCACTACTAGATATGCCAGGCGAATGAATTGTTGCCGCATATGTCAAGGTCGTCGCTCTACCATGAGCCTGTCTGGTTCGTGTGGATCGTGTGTGTGAGGAAGAAGGAAATTTCGCGGGAGAGTTATGGCTTACAATTTTCCAGATTTTCCTCTTTTTTTTTCCTGGCAACCGGTGCAGCTGTGACTGAAAGCGAGACTCGTCGGCGTTCTCACCACAGACACAGTAAATATACGATCGAGGGTATGGTGCGTCTTCGGTGTTCGATGTGGCCTAATCTGAGAAAGACTTAAAGAAATTTTGATCTGTTTCGAGCCACCACGAGTGGTGTAATACCTTACGTTTAGGGGACGGATTATTTTGTTGATGATATTACAGAGACGAAGATCCTTTATTCACAGGAGTATCCGGAATGTGGGGGAGCCAGGGTGTTTGCTCGAAAGGATGCAAAGACTCTAGGTTTTAAGGGAGCTTGCGGTTTTGTCTTTCGTGCGTGTGAGACTGTTGTTTCGTGACGTTGTAGTTTTTCGCTCTATCGTCCTCCGGGCCTCCCCTTTATATAGGAAGGGCTCTGGGGTTACGAGTGATGGGTCCTGCACGATCTTGCCGTCTCGTCGACAGGTGAGCCCTTCCGTCACTCTTGCCGTCATCTCGTTCTGTCCAGGCGCTATAGTAACCTATCGTGTCGTGCACAGCGGCGGGCACAGTGATGTTCGTTCGGCGCCACTGTGCTGGCTACAGTGCTGTCATGTCTTGTTCGGCAGCCGTCGCAGCTTTCTGCTGGAGTGTCGCCGTGGTGAAGCTCGTCCCGTCCCATCAGGACGGATGGCAGTTGGCTGTCAGAGTAAATGTACTATAATGCGGTACCTACCCTCTAGAGGTCGCTCCATAGGGGTCGACCTTCGGAGATCGGGGTCTTTGCGTGCCTGTGCGGCTAAGTCGTGATCGCCATAGATCACCGTTGGGGAGGGTCGGAACACGTTGATTGCCCGACCCCCGATCTTTCGTGATCTGTTAGGTACCCGGGGTATATGATCTCGACAATAGCCCCCGAGCTTGACGTCATGTGCGATCTCTGGTTGAGGCGGCGTCGGGCTGGTCGTTCTCGAGGTTTGTTGTGCTCCTACGGGAGCGCGCGAGCGCGCCCGTAGGGCGTAGCCCCCGAGCCCTCGAGCGATCCGGAGGGTCGGTTTTGGGCTAAAACATTTTGCGCGGACCATCATTTACTGACGGTTAATTTTACAGGGGCGCACGAGCGCGCGCGTAGGGCGTAGCCTCCGAGCCCTCGAGGTATCCGGAGGGTGGGTCGTGGGTTAAAACGTTTTGCGCGGGCCATCATTCACTGACGGTTAATCCTACGGGGGGCGCACGAGCGCGCCTGTAGAGCGTAGCCCTCGAGCCCTCGAGCGATCTAAAAGGTCGGTCGTGGGCTAAAACGTTTTACGCGGGCCATCATTCGCTGACGGCTAATCCTACGGGGGCGCACGAGCGCGCCCGTAGGGCGTAGCCCCCGAGCCCTCGAGCGATCTGGAGGGTCGATCGGGCACAGCACCGACGTTCGAGGTCGGACCGAGGCTGGCCTTGGTTTTTTCATCCAACGAAACGACTGGAAAGGGCCGGCCTCGATGCGGTCCTTGCCCATGATCGCCGTCACGCTTAGGCCAGGGCCATGATCAGCGTGCAATCGTTCGGATTGGCCCGATGGCCTTGGCTGACGGTCAGCCGATCGTTAGGGGTTTCGTTCTGCGTACACGCATCGTTCCGACCTTCGAGGTCGGCCCGAGGTCGTTCTCGGTCTTTCGTTCGGTAAGGCGCCTAGGTCGGACCGGTTCGATGCGGTTCCTGCCCATGATCAGCGTCGCGCCTAGGCTTGGCCATGATCAGCGCTCGAACGTTCGGTTTGGCCCGGTGGCCCCGGCTGTCAGTTAGCCGATCGTGGGGGGCTTCGTTCGGCTGCCTCCCCTTATTCGAATCCACCGCTACGTTTACGGGGATCGGACGGCTCCCGCTCCTCCACGCGGAGGGCAATCGGGCCGTCCAGAAATTTGAACCGTCGGTCGATCCGAGCGGTTAATTTGAATTTGATCGGACGGTGACAAGGACGCGGCGGTTCGTGCGCCCGCGTCACGTCGCCTGCCAGACGCGCTCTGGCAACCATCTCGTCGAAGTAATTGTTACCGTCGTGTCCGCGGTGAAGGCGGCGAGGTGCGGCCCGGGCCCGCTCGTCAGCGGGTCATGGGCGAACTGCTGGGGTGCGCTTTGGGGCGCGACCCTACGACGGAGCAGTTACTCCTCGGCCGGTCGTGGGAGGCGCAGTAACTGCTCAGACCCTTTAAAAGGAGGGAGCGCGGTAGCCCCACGTTTTCACCCAGCTTTCTCGCTTTGTCTTAGCCCTTTGCGCAAGAGCTCGTTAGCTCCGTTTTCCGTCGCAGCGTCGCTTAGGTCTGTCAATCGTCGTAGTTTAGGTTTCCGGCGCCGCCATCCGTAAAATGTCTGAGTGGGAGCCATCGTGCGTCGATGACGTCTTGCTCGAGAGGTGGATCGCCGTTGGGATGGTCCCGCCGAAGGAGTCGGCGGGCTAGGTGGCCGGCTATGGCCACGTCGTGCCCGTGCCGCCACCAGGGAACTGGGCCTGCCGGTCTCCAGCTTCTTCTGCAGGGTCCTCAACCAGTATGGCGCCCGGCTTCATCAGCTGGCGCCGAACGGGGTTCTCCACGTCGTCGTCTTTGTCACACTTTGCGAGGCGTATCTCGGGAGTCCCAGGAGTACATCGAGGTCGACCTGAAGACTTCGCTGAAGGGCTGGCGGGGGTCGTGGTTCTATATCGACAACACCGACCGTCAGCTCCCGGCCTTCGAAGACTTGGTGCCCCGAACGACGGGGTCTTGGAAGTCGAAGCTCTCGGCGGCCGAGGTCGAGACGATCCGACCTCACCTGGAGGCGATTCGACGCCTCTGAGATCAGGGTCTGACCGGGACGACGGTTTTCGGCATCGCCATGCGTCGTCGTATCATGCCGCTGCGCCGTCGGGTGCATAGCATCGGGGAGTACGAAGGGCCGGACGACGCGATCTGCGAAGTCCGCGGCCGGCCTCTCTCCGACAAGGGAGTCCTAGCTCGGACCTCGGCTGTCTTCAAGGATGCCGAGAGCGGCCTTAATCGGGGGCCGCGTCCCCTCGACAGGGACCATCGCCAGCTGGTAAGCGCAGGTTTTTTTTCTGTTTTGGTCGTAACTTGTTGTTTTGCGCGAGACTAACTTCGGTATTTTTCAAGGTCCGTCGGTGGCCGCGATCGCTACCGGGGCTGGGACCAGCTCTGCTGCGGTGTTGACTCAGCGGGGGGCCGAGCTCAGCCCCGCGACGGCGCCGAAGCCGAGGAGGACTGGCAGGAAGCGGAAGGCGAGGGCGGGCTTCCTGGACTATCTGTCCAACGGCGCGGGACCCGCAGCTCCACCCGTGAAACCGACGGCGAGGTCGCCCCGCGGCTCGAAGGCCGAGGGGGTCGTCGACGAGCCGAGACTC